>JADDOH010003932.1:0-247108 GCA_016648135.1 Agrypnia vestita | reverse complement strand
CTCAAAATTTGCGTAATTGATTGTAAATTACCAAAATAATTTTAAAACTAAAATAATACTATATCTTAAGGGTTCTACCGATCATCAAAGTTTTGAAAAATTGACATTTTTATGGTGATATTTCGCTATCCTCAACTTTGGCTCCTGAACTAAATATAATTTTTTTTTTACTTTTTCTTCTCTTTAAATGTAATACATATATGAAGTTTTGATTTGAATGCAACTATACGTTACCAGCGACATAGAATTTGTTAGGCTTCAACCTGCAAATACCCTCAAGTTTGAACTTGTTTTGAGGACTTTCTTGACTTGACTCGCGAGTTTTCTTCGTAGCCAAAGTAATTTTTATGCCTTAAAAGTACCGTTACGATTATTATACTGTTAAAGGTGATTTTTTTATTCTTAAACAAGTAGTTTGAGGCTTAGTCAGACTAATTATGCTATATTCGGACCGTACAAAGAACTTGACAATCTAGCAGCTAGCAACTATAAGGAACATCATTTAATTTATTTTATTTGTCAAAAACGACCTTAAATTTAAACATAATGGAAAAAATTCATCCAAATCAGATATATACGTGATGTTTCTGAAGAGAACAACAATATTTGGACCAAAGCTTCGATTCCAATCGTAACCAAGGAACGAGTTATTAAATTAGTGAAATCCCATTTCGAAAAACACCTCAATTCGAAGAGATACCCCAAAAGCAAACGAATGATAGTTTTAAAAATAAATTGAAATGTTTTAAGAGTCATCTGAGAAGCTTTTTGACGTTTCTTATTATAAATGCACTTCATTTGAATCATGTTCGTGTTTAAAGCGTAAAATATTCCCATCAACAATATAAGTTTTTTACTGGATCAAATAAATGACAGGAAAATGGTTATAAGCGATTTTGATAAGAATGAACGACTAGATTAATGAAACAATAGCAGAGACAAATTAAAAAGTCAATAAAGGCAGTAAAAAAATCGTGTTTTACTCAAGAAACCGACTCTGTCTCATCAAATTGTGATGAAAATTCGGTGTGTAAATCTTCCCCAAAAATGTATTCAATAACAGAGGCATCCCACAAATACGCCCTCGACAGAGATACCATCGACTTCGACGGCGAATCGGAATACATTTTTGTTACCAACAGTTGCTAAAGTCTGTGATAGATACGGTTTATTGACGCGATCTGCTGCTGCCGTTGTTTATGCGGTTTTGGCTGACGTCGACGGCTTGGTTTCTGCCGAAGATTTAACTCTGGTTATTGATAAAAATTAGATCCCCAGAGCTGTATCTAAAGCTCGGACAGAAATTTCAAGAGATATTGGAGGTATCGTTATCAAAAGCATTTACATTTAGAAGACCACATCTCAATTTTGGCATAACCTGGATCAATTTATTTGGGACACACAACACCGACACGACGAAAGTCGTGGCACTGCAAAGGGAATTCTTACTTCGATCACAACTATAGTAAAGGATCAAGATTGGAATTTAGATTACGTGATTTGTGTTGGATGTAATGGAACTGCAACTAACATCAGTTGAAAGGGTGGTGTGATTCAATATTAGAGGAGTATTTGGAAAGACCATTATAATGGTGTGTTTGTATGCTTCATGTCAATTAGTTACCCCTTCGTCATTTATTCTTGACCTAAGATGGTTGCACTTTGGGTCCTAGAGACCTATAACAGACGCATAACAAAGTGTAACTGACGTTACGTCTAGAGCTTTAGCTTTATCAGAACCAGGATGCAATCTTGAACAGAAATGCCAAATTTCGGACACAAAAATAAGTTTCAATTCTAAACTTTCAACACTGATTATAAGCTCTATTTTGTTAATTCTATTTTTTGGTGCTTTGTTTTATTAATTTCAATAATAAAGTACCCTTTAAACTTGATTTTTTTATTATTTTAAGCAAACGGTTAAACTCTGTAAAAACGTAAAATTTACAAAATTTCAAAGCTCGGTAGAGCCTCGAGATGACACATACTACCAATTTTTTAATCTGTTTTGCAATCTGTGTAAGATTACGCAAATTTTGATACCACATGCAATTATGTATCTCAAAAAATAAATTTTTCTCATACATGGACGGGACACCCTAATGTACATGGACATATGGACAAATCAAAGTAGGAGAAAAAACTATTTTTTAGCAATTTAAAAATATTGTATTAATTTTGTATACATTTCCTGGGAGTACCATTTTAAATAAAATTGGAAAAAGGCAAAAAATCAAATATGAATGGCAGTGTATTTAATTCTCCCTTTATAATTGAATAATAACACAATGAAAAACAAATTAAAATGTCCAATTCAAAGCACTGCCGTCGGTATCAGAATGTTCGGCACGTTTGTTGAAACCACAATCTAAATTGCATTGAATGCCTTGTAATCAGTAGCCATAGTTGTTGGAAATTGTTGAAGAATATACCTCGTAATGCAGGGTACGTTACCAGAATAATTGAGATCAAATTGTACATTTTACGGTCCTTACGCCGTCTGAGTGAGAAATTCCACACACAAAAGAGCGAGGGAAGCCAAAAAATAAAAATAGCAAAAGTAAACTTTAAAACTATTCTATTCCCCGCACTAACACACATGTACGTTTTGTTTTATCTGTGGCTTAAACCGATTTCTGATAGATCTCAAATTAGAGCAATGAAATTAGTTTTTGTGTATAATTTCCAAAGAATTATAATTTATAAAATATTTTTTGCAGTAGGTAACCTAAGCAAACAATCAACGAGAAATGTGACAATGTATATCATGTACATTTATTGTTTCAGAGGTAAGTTTGTAGAACTCCACAATCACACATATGGAAATAAAAACAATTCTTTTTTAAGTTCTACCTTTTCAATTTTCTGAGACGTGTTTCGCCTAATAAGGGAATTATCAATCTAAATACCTTACATTCAACAACTTGCATTTATATTATAGTTTTAAGTATATATATACAGGTATACAGTTTTAAGAATTAATGAAGATATTTGTATTTCTGATTCTAAGAAACAACAAATTTTGAGCCAAAAAATATCAAACATAATAATTTCGTCATCTCTCCGTCTATTTATCTGTCCGTCCGTCTGCCTGTCCGTAATTTCGTTCGAATTTACGGATAAAAAATGAAGTTATACGGCCGGAGATGGGGTTTGAACCCCGGGCCAGCAAACCCGAACCTTTCACAAATTAGTGGTGTTGCTACTGCCGAGCCTGCGTGATCGATTAAAAATACAATTCATATAGGACTTAGTAATGACGCGAACCATTTTGTATTCCACCCAGCACAATAGCCTGGGTTTAAAATAGTACCAATAACTGCCGGCAGGGAAAAACAAACAAAAATTTACAAATATTTTAATAAAAGTCGTTATTATTACATATTTCATGGGTGTCGACTATAAATAAGTAAATACTTATTCTTTAGGAACCAGTATGTAAAAGTACCGTCATTTTTGACGGGTTGCAGCTAGTATATAATATATTTCTTAAATATGTAGTATTGTTTCGACTTCTACGATAAAAGAGAACGGCTACCTCTAACTAAAGAAGTTCGAGAATAGACGCTTCCGAGGATCGAGTGATTTCCTTACGCTTGCACAGCATATTCGTATAGGTATGAGTTTAGCTTTGCTAGCTCTAAAGGAGTCAATATATAATTTACCAACAGGTGAGCTTATCACGGATGTCTTTATCCTGGGTAGGCCGTAAAGAGTAGATAAAGATGAAAACAACATTTGTTCCAAGCAGGAGGAGACTGTGGTGGGGCGGAGTGCCATTTTCTCAAACTTCTAGAGTACAATTGAGAAAAATTTAGAACGAACGGCATGGATTTAACAAATCTTATACCCTTTTATATCTAGTAGTGCTTATATTTGGTGTATTTGTTTCGCTGAGTTATTTCATTTGAATCATATCGTTTGAATTTCAATACGAGGGTATGTAAATTAAAAGTACCAATTTGTATCAAACAACATTTAAAGTCTCGAAAAAAGGCAACTCCATTGAGAAGGACTGTAATTAATCTCATTTGATAAGGCATGTTATCAACATGTATTTATTACTGTTCGTTGGCCACAAAAAAATGGACGGTTAAAAACCACCTACAGAAATGGCAAGTGGTTGGATTGTGTAAAGACAGTCAGCGCAGGCATAATTATCTTTTTTAATAGAGATCCAAACACGATACAAGTGTCGCATCATTATTCTTACCATTTTCAAACTATGTCACAAGGTTGTGTTACGAAAACTGCACTAACTTCGTGGTGTCCTGGAATGTGCTGTCAAACTGCTGACCACCATGCGAGCGTTATGAGTACTACACCAACAGAGTTTTCTCGAGACTGGAGACATACGAGGCAAACGATGATCTCTGGATACTGGAGGCTCAGCGTGTTTGTAGCACTGACAACATAAAAGTAGAGACATAAAGAACTATTGCTGATTTTAATGTCTTCGCATTGATATGAAATGTTAGTGTGTGCGACACTTAAGTGTTCGAAAACCTACTAAAAATGCTGCAGTAGTCCAAATAACTGCTTTTCCAATTTGAAATCCTCCGGCATGGGCGGTCCGCCGTCACGTGACCACCGACCGCGTCAATCTGCGCGGGGAGCAATCTCGGGTGCGCCGCCATTTTGTAATTATTCACGATTGTGTCCTAAGTATAGAGCGGCGAGACGTGATTAACTATAACAGCAGGTTCTAAGGAAAGACGTCTTAATTCTCTGATAAAAATAACAAGTTTTTTTTTTAATTTTTACACTTTAACGTGATATTTGATATAACTTAATTGTTTAAATTTCTTTTCTTTTTTAAGTCATCTTTGCTTGTCCCCTATTACTGAGTTTGGTCCATTAAATGCAAAAGCTTTCTTTAATTTTAAATATAGCCGTTATTTTTATAATAATTCCGTATTTTGTCAACTGTGTAGATATGAAAATCCGTTTTTTTTAGACCAAAATTCTCAGAGGCTTCTCAAATAATAAAAAATCATTCGTGTACACTAACTCAAACTGTGTATCTTATAAAGATACCTACCTATGATTCATATTAAATAACTCAGCAAAATAATAACTCTAACAATAAATTGAAATAATAATGGTAGGTGTGATTTTAAATTCATCACATTTTTTTCACAAATGAAATTGGTTTATGAAGTGCAACGTCATACGGAAATCAAGTCAGAAATATTTTTCAAAAAATGTAAACTTTCAAGTCTATATTTCTTTCAAGTTTATCTCCATAATTATTGATATAAGAAAATTGTTGTTTGAACATTTTTATCTCATAATTTAGGCAGGAATCTATGTAAAGTATTATGGACTTACTCTGTTACATGATAATATTACAGATTTTATATATTTTTTTCGCCTTTAATTTGTTATGAATGTTTCACATGTTATTTTTTTAATATTACATTTTTTTATATTTAATTTTCAAACAAAGGAACACCATATTATAAAAATGTCGTTCCGAAAACTGTGCCCATTTTAACATTATAAGTACGCTAACATTGGACTTACTTCTGTATCTATCTCTTTACAACTCATTATTTCCGGAAAATTTATCGCATTGTCATATTATTCAATTTCGGATGTCAGATTTAAAAGGAATATTAGATTTTATTTTGTTTATTTAGCTTTGAAAATAGTTTTCGATGCATTAAAAGTACTAATTTTATCAAATTTAATTGAAAATATAACATTTAATTTAAAACTATATAAAAACATTAAAATAAATGAAAGTAATTTAAAAATAAAATTGTTTGATAAATAAAATTGCTATAAAATATAAAAATTATTTAAAATTTTCTTGATCTTCAAATTGAAGTCTGTTGAAGCTCTTGTAGAAAAGCCCAAGTTAATTCATTGATAATTTTTCCCCTTTGACTGAAAGTCAATTCATCATTAAACATGGAATGCTCCCTATCAAAAGACTTTTTTAGTAATTGTAATTTTTATAAATTGCTCCGAGATCATTACAGTCGTTGTAAGTATTACAGTTTATTTAATTATAAAATCTCTGACATTGTCGTAGTGCTAAGAAATAAAATCACGGAAACATCTTAGGCATCTACTAAAAAAAAATCTGTGTATCCACATAACAATTTATCTCAGAACATAAAATGTATTTTTAACGAAAAGTGCGAAAAAAATATTTATTGGTTAATATACTAATTTAACGACAACCTGTTTATTTTTTTTTTCTACATGAAAACAACTTGGTTTATACGGAAAAAATCTCCGTATCCAGAAAATATTTTGTTTCAAAACATAAGATGTGTTTTTATAAAAAGTTGTTTTTTTAAATTTATTTATTATTAAATTCATTCATTAAGTTGTTTTTAATTATACCCAATTTCATAAGACAAAGCTACATTTTTTTATTTTCATTATACGCAGTCGTAGAAGAAAATTTTCCATTTCCATTCGATATACAATCTGCGGGTCCAACAGTATCGATCATTCCCGGTCCGGCCCGCACGGAGCGCCGGCCGTAGTCAATAAGTGTTGTACTCAGTTAAAATCCGTGGCTTGCAATAGAAATATATGTCCCATAAATTAGACCGAGTGTTACGGGGACGTGGGAGGGGCGGCGGCGAGGAAGGGAGAGGGGCTGCTATGGACCGCTTAACTCGTAAATTAAATTGTAAACGCGAGCGACCATATGGAGCGTGGAGTCTATTGCACGAACGGTGAGCGTAAAGTGCCCGCCGGATCCCGAGGTCGGGGAATGGAGAGAAACGGGTTGTTCGTTGTATCGAGTGTCGGCTGGAGTGAAAGTTATTGTGGGAAAATTATATGGCTTTAACAGGTTGCAGTTTTGCTCTTTTGATATTTTCAGCAAAACGATCGTGTTCCGCTCTAACCCCTTCACATATATCGTTACACTTACGTGCGCATAAATTAATTCGTTTTTAACGCTGTGGATTATTTACAGTGACCACACAAATGTTTTTTTTATATACGTGCATGAGAATAAAAATATCAAATAATAGTAGATCAGAAAACTACGTGTAGCCAGGGGAAGATTCGTGATGTTTTATATGACTTGTATAATAGTCCAAAATGTTGAGAAAAACATTGCGAATATTGAAATGGTTTATCTCCATAACTATTGATGTTATTAGTATTTTTTATTTATTCGAATTGAAGATTGCAATGCACGAAGATGTTGTACAAAGAAAAAAATAAAATATTTGCTTCATACACCTATTAATCGCTTACAATAATATCTATAAAATTAGTGTATGTTTGTGTGTGTGTGTGTACGTAGAACACTGGTTTTAAGCCTATGAATTATTTAAAGTTTTTGTTTAAGAATATAATTTGTGTCTGCGAATAATTATAGATATGTCAAATCATATTCTTAAAAGTTGGATATTCTTAAAAAAAAAATGTATGATTTTATGGAACAGGTCTGATTTATTTTATTACTGCTTCTTTCACGCTACAACAGGCCACGAGGCCCAATATTTCTGACTTTATTTTTTGCAAAAAGTTGAACTATAATTACAGTAACTTATATCGATTATGAAAATTCATTCGCTTTAATACAAGTCGAATAAAATGATAAAAATTGAAAAAAAAAATTACAAGGTTTTTATCATTTTATTTATGTTGTGTTGAAGCAAATGAATTTTTCATAATCGGTATAAGTTACTGTAATGATAGTTCAACCTTTTGCAAAAAATAAGTCAGAAATAAATAAAAAAAAGCAAACATTGATATCGCATATCTCCATAACTATTGATGTTATGTCATGGTTGCTTGAACATTTTAGACTCATACCATAGGCAGTACTACCGGCAAAGTTTCTGCTACTGGCTCTGGTACACATATAATGGTCAGGGAGGGGGACGAGTTCGACCATAACATTGTATAACACCCATTTAAACGTTTCGCTCACGATTGATTTTAGCAAAACAGGAAGCGAATTTATAATTTCTACATTTTTAGAATTATTTTTCACTTTATTTGGAAAACGACATATGTTATATAATAAAATACTATGATAGTATACTAGTAGGTATACTATGATAGGATAAAAATAAAGTGCTACATAAATTACAATATCTGTGGAATATAATCAATCAAATAACATTTCCCCACTTTTACAACATGAGTTACGTATTACAAAATTATTTTGAGAAATTTTATGGTACGAAGAGTTCCATTCATATTTTATTAGTAAATTTTATCAATTCTTAATCTATTGTACTATTGTTAATAAACGTACACATCACACAGATCTTTACGCTGTCTTTACCATCAGCCTATGTCTCTCCGCTGTGTGATATAAGTCTTCCCCAAGGATTACAATTTTTCTCTGTCATCAACCCTTCTCATCCATCTATTGCCTGTCACTCTTCCGATGCCGTCGCTTCATCAAACGCTGTAATATTCTTCAAAAAAGTTCACAATGTATTTGCATCAAACAAAAATTAATCCAGACTTGGACAGAACTTAGGCAATAGTCAAGTCCAATAACTCGACCACCGGGCCACCCAAGAAAGAGATGGGAAGGATACAGAGAAAAGTTTCACTATGTAAATATTTGACTAGAGACGCGGGTGTCTGAGGAAAATTTGTGCAGTCAGTCGGCAATGAATGTACAACAATAATTATGAGAAAGCATTTAACTTACGCGTGTGCATAATAAAGCAGTGATATATTCTTCTGCTTTGTGTTTCGCCGTGTTTCTACGACCTTTCTGGCCGTCCTGGTTACGGATCCCATTCCATCATCCCAGATTCCAACATCAGGGCTGATGTGTTATCTGAGTATTGTGGTGAAGTATGGCGTGTATAACCGTGTCGTGTCCAAAAGGGTCGACAAGCACAAATGTAAATTCAACCATCACTTTCACTTTCTGCATACCGGCCATCATTTTGATTTCGAACCGAAGATCCTAGATTAAAGACACGCACATCTTGTCAAGAGGCACTCGAGATCTATAAGCACCCGTTAAATATCAATAGAGAGATCACGGTCTCAAATTAAAAACAAAATTTCTTCAAAAAGATTTTTGAATTTAATTTGTTAGTATACAATTCTATTCTGACGAAGGGGCCGTAGGCTCTAAAACATATTCATATTTTTCAATAGAAAGGTGGTGAAAACATTGTATATTTTTATTAATTATATAAAAACATAACATTATATAAAAACACGATGTCCGTCACTTCAAAACCAATCACGTCGCAGATAGCGCAACGATAGTAATCCGACAAAAGATGAAACATACACATAACATAAGACAACTCGCGACAAAACGTGTCTCCGATACGGTATTGCAACGTAACACATAATACTAAAAACATTTACCTGGCTATTCAGTATAATTTACAAAATATATTATTTTTCTGTCCTTATTGATATGTTTTCATTAAAATAAAATATTAATGAAGAGAAAATAATAAAAAACTCCTTGTCAGAATAAAAGTGGGCTTTTAATTCCTCGATAGATATTTCTTTATCTCGGAAACGCGATGAAATTAGAAACGTATACACGCAATTCTCGTGTCAAACAAGGAATGCAGCTCGCTTCGAAAGAAAGGCGATTATGCACCGTCGGCATGCAACAAAGTGTGTCATTCCAGACAAATGATGATTGGCAGCAAATCGGGCCGTGGCGCGTGGCGCGCAGCACGGCAGCCGCCCGGCACGCATCGCCCGCCGCGCGGCCGACACTCCGCGCGTGAGCGAGCGGCCGAGCGGCGGCAACTTACACTTGATTGATTCGTCAAATTAAGTTCGGCGGGTGGCGCGCGCGGCGGCCTGGTGGTGAGCGGCAAGTCGGGCGCGGCGCGGCGCCAAAAGTTGAGCCGTTGTCACGGACCGAGATGGCCGGAAGACGACCCTCTATTGCCGGCAATCACGAACCAGTTTGGAAAGTGAGCCAGGCTGCGCTGGACTTTTGAAAATGCATCTGTATAATAAAACTCAATGTCTGCCTGTCTGTTCTCTATACAAATCCACACGTTTGTCCGATTCGATTCAAAATTTGTATGCTTATGCTTTAGGACCCGGCGGGTAACATAGGCAACATTTCCTCCCTATTCTCATACCCCTTCCCCTCCCCCGACATATTTTCTATGCAAATCTATGCCGTTTGACCGATCGGACTCAAAATTTGGAATCTTATTCTTTCGGACTCGGCGGGGAACATAAGCAACATTTCCTCCCTATTCTCATATCCCTTCCCCTCCCCCTGACATATTTTCGTTGCAAATCTGTACCGTTTGACCGATCGGACTCAAATTTTGGAAACTTATGGTTTAGGACACGGTGGTTAGCATTAGTTACATTTCCTCCCCTATTCTTTTACCCTTCCCTCTTCCCCTGATATATTTTCGATGCAAATCTATAACGTTCGAATCGAAACTTTGTTTACCCTCACAAATTTATTTTAAACTTAATCCTTAACGCCGGATATGAACAGTTAGTAAATGTATAAATGTCTATTATACCTTGTTAATTATTAAATTTTTATAAAAATTAAATTAATTAAATAAACGAAGTATTATTAAATTAACATGAATGTATTTTGTTTTAACCACTAAATTTGTTGAAATATCAACATGTTTCGTGTCTATTGGCCCCGATGGTATTGAAGAGGTTGGCGATCGTATTGGTGATAACGATTCTATTCATCATTTTACGGATTCTCTTTTAACTTCTCTCTCTCTCTCTCTCTGAATGTAACTTGTCCCTCAAGTTATGCAGCCATGAGTTGCGACGTCATCCTACGCTTATTTTACAACTTATTTTCCCCTGGATGATGATTTGGTTTAGACCATATTGTGGTCCTCTAATAATATTTCTGAGATACTCAAGTTTTCTTATCTCGAAAATCCGCAGATCTTTTTCCATACATCACTATATTCGTAACCAAAGAACTTTTAATAGGTATGCGTCTATGGAGCCATCCGAAAAGCCTCGATTTTGCGGATTATTTCATGGTTTGGTGTCCATGCCTCCACCCCATATAAGAGAATGGCGAAGAGGTAACAATGAACCATGAGCATTCTAAGTAGCAGGCTTAGATCACGGTCAGAAAATAACGATCTTATTCTGAGAAACACATTTATTGCGATGGCAAGAAGTGCGTTTCTCGTTTAATTGAACCTTTACTTCTTGAGATGGATGTATAATTTACTTTTTAGATAAGCTTCAAATTATATTTTCCACGATTGGCTCTACAACCTCTGGTGTGTCTTTTCTCCGGCAAAAAAAGTTTCCTCCATCGATACCTATTAGTTGCCGATTTTATCCGATCTTTGATTTCTAAGACCTTTTGATATGATATGACATGGAAGACTGTATAGCTCCCTCTTAGCTTTGGCTTTCCCAAGCTCCTGCGTCCTGTTGGTCATGTGTTCAGCATTCGCCTTCGGTGATTGCTGTTTCGTCATTCTCTCCCATGAAATACTCTACTATTATAATTAAATTAAAAATTAAAAAGATTTTAAAAATATTATTTTTATATATAATCCATCAAAATTAATGGAATGGAATTTTTGAATCCATACATTATAATAATTATTTCCTAGTTTTTTTACGTCAATACATTAAACCAGTCTAAAGACCTTATTATTATTATTGTATTATATCATTTTTATTTTATAATATTATTTTATTATATCTACTTATTATTAAATTATATTTATATTTAATATTTCATATTTCCTAGTTTTTTTACCTTAACACACAAAACCAGTCTAAAGAAAACGCCTTAAAATTTTCATTTCATAAGCGTTCGGTGCATACTCATATGTGTGTAAGTAAAATGCTCATTCATCTATAAATTAATGCGTTTTTTAATTAATGCTGCGTACAGAGAATATTCGAACCTGTGACTGTGACTGTGAATACTGCCGCAGTTATTCGTGAAAATAGTATAAAATGCAGTATTTAGCGTTGAGTTTTTCTGAGTACGGACTTGGTGTTTTTGGTATTAATCTCCTTAAAATTTTGTACTCTATATATTCGTGACCGATTATTATAATAAAAGATAGTTTTTTATATTTGTTTTCTCGTTGTGTCGCACATATAATATGTATTGAGCTGACCCTAACATTGATGCTATATAATATTCTTGCAGATGCCTTATCATCGTTCAAAAACTCACTCATACACAACATCCATTTTCTAAACGATAACCTGAACGTATACATACATTAAATCAATTATTTATTAAATACTAATCGCACTACACTCAAACACTAAATATACAATACACATAAATGTACATGTAAAATATACTTAAATGCAAATATACGTGTTGCTAGAGCGTGCCGGAGACACTTGCAATTGGGATAATGGGCATAGTCTTCACTTATAATGTTTTATTATCAGAGTATCATGTACCTATTATCTTGATAGTGTCTCTAATAAATAAATAAAAATATAGATACTTCAAAGATACTATAGATAGTTCAAAATGAATTATAATGCTTACCTATACTCTTCTTCAAAACATCACTTAGTTTATTCGAATGGGACGATTATTCTCAGATATATAATCCCTTTTTTCTTTGCGGGTTCACGGTTAGCGATATTCGATATCCGCTACAAATGCAGAAACATTTGCACAAACCGCAATTCTTCCTCTTCAAAACGATACCAAGACGGCGGCGCTATTGAAGTTTAACATTACTTCGACGAAACTATCGCTCATTTTCACGTCAAAAATATCAGTATGCCCGAGAGAAATGATTTAATGATTTTATTTTACACTCGTGAAAATAAAATTCCCGCATATCCGAACCGAAAAAATGGTTATGCAATACTCGTACATGCACCGAACATTACACGTCCAAATCCACGGGAGCTAAACTCTCCACGGTAAACAGGCGCCACTTTTGGTAAATATTATTATTGTTACGCTGTCCGGGGCTAGGTGTGACGTACCCGGCGCACAGGCGTCCCCGCCCACCCGCGCACACCGCCCCACCACGTACGGACGTGTGGGCTGTGTACACAGTCCACAGCACACAGCGGCGTCCAGCGGCGTGTCACGCTCCGCGCTGCGGGCCGGTTAATGGGAAATATTTATTACCGATAACACTTCCGGAATAGAACCTGCGTTGGGAGCTCCGGTTGTAACGTGCAGCCACGTGGATGCTTCGCAGGATGAAACAATACTGAGGCAAGTCAATGTGTCATTTTAAAAATATCAGAGGTATCTTTATGATTTTGATTGTTTTTTTTAAGGGAAAAGGTAATGATTGTGTCGAAAATCAATTAGAAAAAAAACGTACAGTAGATATGTATTTGTTTTGCGCTCGGGGAGTTTTCTCTCGTGGTCCAGTGGCCTTGACACTGACTTATCACACTAAGGATTCTGGGTTCGATTCCTGGCGAGGTCACAATATAATCTACGTAATTTTCCGAAGTCTGGGTCCGAAGCTTTTTTTAATGCATTTAGCTACAGTAACTGGGCCTAATGACATTTTGTGGCTCAAATTAAATTATTCATACTCTACACGATATAAAATGAAATTAAAATATTAAGGATAATATTCATTTTGAAAAAAAATGAGCCTAATTATACTGGTCAATTTAGAAACGGGGCGAAGATCGATCGTTGTTCCTGAAGACCGACCATCGAGTAAATTGTATTATTTTTTATAATCTGTATTAAAGAGTATAGTAGTAGTAACATGACTCACCCACAATATGTATCATACCACCCTTGCGTATAAAATGTTTTTTCCAACATTATCATCCTTATTAGTGTCTGGTTGTCGGTTGATTGGTGTCGGTACTAAAAACGAAATTCTTATACAACGTGTCCCAAAATTCAACAATAAGCGGGCACCAGTGGGTGAGCTTACTCATGACTCCTTGAGAAAAAAATGGAAAAATAAAATCTCTTTTTTTTAATGGAAAAAAAAGAGTTTGAAATCCTTTGAAAATTGACATCTCTTAAGATATTTTAAACTACCATAACCACAATTTTTTAATTATTTCTAATTTTTTTCTTTCAGCAAACTAAATAGTACGGCTATCCACCACCTTAGCCTTAAGCCGTAAAAATCCATGAATGCCTGAAGTTTTTACACAAAAAACAATAAAAATTATTGTTTTTCTAAAAATTATGAAAGATTTTTATTTTCAGTCCACTTTCACTCATCGTGGTGTAAAAAAAGTATGGAGACTACTATGGCAAGTTTTTTTAAAAGTTTACGCATATAATCAAGATTCTAAAATGGTATTATACTATAGGAAAACTAGCCACAAAAGAAATATCTTACGAGGTGTCAATTTTCAAAGGATTTCAATTTTTTTTTTACATTAAAAAAATGAGAAATATTTATTTTCTATTTTTTTCTCGAGGAGTCATGAGCAGGCCCACCCACTGGTGCCCGCTTATCGTTGAATTTTGGGACACGTTGTATAATTTACAAATAACGCTGCTTCAAGCACTTATTTCTAACATTCTGGAATTCTAGAATTCCTTCTACAACATATACAATATATTCATTAATATTTAATTTATTTTAAATTTCAGTAATAATAATATTCATTAGATATAATTCATTTTAAATTTCATTAAAAATAATTATTAAAATTTAATTTATTTTAAATTTCGCTAAAAAAAAATGGACATAGTAAGCTGTAGGAACGACGATTGAGATGGTGTGGGCACATAAGACGGAGACCACCAGACCACACAGCGAAGCAGGCAATGTCTACGGATCTTCATTGACAGTCATCCAGGGGAAGACCAAAGAACTCCTGGATGACTCAATGCTCCAAAATATTACAGAGAAACGGCTTGGATGAAAGCGATACCCAGAACCAGAGAAGATATAGCCTGAGAACGAGAAGAACCGACCCCAACAGCCTACCTAGGCAATGAGTTGGGACTTGGGACAGTGCAAGGAAGAAGAAAAGAAGAACGTAGTGTGTGAAATTTTTTTTAAATATTTTATTTTTCTAAAATTTATACCACAAAATCTGTTAATTTTTTATTATTGACAAACAACCAAATGAGTAGTCAAATTTTACATTACGCCTGCGATGAGCATTTATTTGATGTCAACATTTTTATTAAATTTATTATTATTAAATTTATTATTTTATTTAAATTCCAATTGGAATTTCTGCAGGGTTATTATCATTTTATTTAATTTATATTGAAAAGAATGATTTTTTCGTAATCGATATAAGTTACTGTAATCATATTTCAACGTTTTGTAAAAAATGAGTCAGAAATATTGAAAAAAAACTTTGATATTGCATAATTCCATAATTATTGATATTAGATCATGGTTGCTTGAACATTTTAGACTGATAATCAATGCAGGAATATAGTCCTGCGAGGTTATTAATGTTTTATAGGTATATATATATTTTTTTTTTTCTAATGTCACACTAGGACTAACAACTATCAGGGTCTTTGATGACATCATTATAAAAAATTAAATAATAAATTAATAATAATTAAAAAAATAATCACTGTTATAAAATAAATTAAAAACAATCAATTTTGAACACTTTGCACATACATTAGTCGGGGGTTAGGGCCTCGTTCTAGGAAATCACCAAGTCAGCCCAATTTTCGTAGCTCAAGCACGCAACTTACTTTGAAAATATTGACGAATAGATGTACCTACGCCCTTCAATTTAAATGAATATATGTTTATTTCCTTGAAAATTCGTAATCCCTGAAAAGTAGGTCAGTATAGAACATTGTACATAAATCAGAATCGAAGAACAGTAAACCATTGTCAAACATAAAAAACACACGCGAGTTTGGTCACTTTATTGTTCGTCATTACGAGGTGTAATCGTAAAGTGATTGGATAATTCGCCATTTATTACAATTGCCCGGCATTTCGTCATGTTTCCCGCCCGCTCGCGCGCACGCGTGCGGCGTGTCTTGCACGGCATGCAATAATCGTGCATGCATCTCGGCTATTTGTCACATGTATTAAGGTAACTGACACACCACTGACATCTGTTGCGATGAATGATAAGCCGTAAAATGTGTAAAAAATGAAATATTGTGAAAAGGATTTTAAAACTACATTTTTAAAACACATTTTACCTTTGTAAAGTGTTTATTTATGAAGTTATTGTTGGTAATTGGTATTTAAACGATGTGAAAAAATAAACACGCGTGTTGGAAAATTGCAATTTAATCGTATTTAATATGGTCATGGGAGGAAGGGTAAAGAATATTGTATACCAACTCGAAAACAGAGGAAATAAACATTTTAAAATATTTATTATTTTTTCTTTTTTTTTTCTACATTAAATAAAATTAATAATAAATAATTGCAAGGAAAATAATAAAGTGATGGTTAAAAAAAATATGTTAAATTTGGACTTTAGATTTTTCTTATTAACACTAATACATTACAACAACTTCCGAGACTAGCTGGGAAAAATAACGAAAATGATTATATGACGACCTTGACTAGTTATATAGTATCAAAGAGTGCAATACTGAGGAAGGTAGAAGCGCCTTGTTGAGTTTTTGGGGTCCTGATCCTCCTAGGATAAGGGATGAGGAAAATGATGATGAACACTACATAAGGCCATGAAGTTCGATTATTACAGCAAACAAACACATTACAAAAATACCCAGGCTTGAGAAGATCATTTAAATGTATTGAGAATTCACCATGAATCAAAACCGGATCCACCGACACGAAAGGCCGATAAGAAGATGAGTCTATTTTTAAATCTGAAATATGAATGAATACATAAAAAAAGAGAACCAATTGCTTCTGGTCAAAGTGGCCGAAGACCGTGGAAGAAAAGGTGAAATGAAAATGATCCAGACAGCGCAATAAAGAAATAAGATGAAATACTCTATAAAGAATATCCCGTTAATAACATTGATGTTATCGACCGCTTGGCTTCAATTCAGTGTTACTTCAAAAGCATACACATATTAGAGAATTGAAGAAAAATACGCACCACATCATACAAAATGGAATCACGAGAAATATTTTTATTTTAAGAATTAAATGTAGGCCTGCATAGGAACATACAATATTTTATAAATTCATACAACCTGGCATTAATACCTTAAACTAAATAATTCAACAACAAAAATTGTTTCTATAGGTACAATATTGTGGTATTCCTGAGTATGATAAGTTTTCTTTGAAATAAGGAAGAAATCGAATACCCGATCTTGTTCAGTAATTATCACTTTATTTATAAACAATCCTCTGCGTGCGACCGTCAGTGCCCGAAAGGCGTCGCTCGTTTCCCCCGCTTCCTACCGCATGCATTCATCTCTTTCACACTATCACTACGCACTCCTCATACACCACTCTACCACACAAACGATTTTTTCAATTTGTTAAATTATGCTGAATTGACGATGATGCAATTCAATTTATATTAATAAAAAGAAGGAAAGGAAATTCACTGTATAAAACTGATATTTACTGAATTATCAACATGTTTCGGGGCAATCAAGATTTAACACACATCTACCAAAAATTTAATTTCAAAGTATATACATTAATGAAGCGAAATATTAATATATGGGAGTTGAATAAATAATGAAAAATTAACGTGAAAACAAATTCAAAAGATTTACGAAAAGGATTTGGTGATCAAACGTAATAATTTCGTTGTCTGTCCATCCGTCCGTCCATCTACTTGTCTGTTCATTCTGTCCCCATAACTTCGTGTAACGTTCGTAATTTTGTTCGAATTCACGGCTAAAAAAACGAAATTAAACGACCGGAGATGGGGCTTGAACCCCGGGCAAGCAAACCCGAAGGCGGCAATGATAGCGATGCTATTTCCGTGCCTGCATCACCCGTCAAAAATAAGTACATATAAGACTTAGCAAACACGCGAACCATTTCCTCTTCCACCCAACCGCCAGGATTTAGAATAGTACACATAACTGCCGGCAGGGGTAATATAAAAAAAAGTTCAAATATTTTGATAAAATTCGTTATTAATATTTCATGGGTGTTGGCTATAAATAAGTAAATACTTTTTCTTTTGGAACCGGCATATAAAAGTACCGTCAGTTTTGACGGATTACAGCTGGTTCATAATATTTATATAATTTACTATTAAGACATTTTAATTTCCAAAATTTCTAATTTATCTAACTAATCCTGTATCTCCGAAATATATTGATAATTCAATAATTAGTGGTTTTATACAAAGTGCTTTCATTTTATTAATAATGGTATCACAAAGTCATTTTTCAGTTATCCAAGAATTTAATTTAATTGAGATAAGTTATGAAGCTAGTATATCAAAGTATTTTATAGGATAGCTCAGGGCTTACAATAATAATAATGATTATGATCGAATTTTCGAAACTTTTATATATTTTTATTAAAACTTTGCTTCGTTAATGTCTATAGGTACTTTGAAATTTTATTTTTAGTATACGTTTTAAAGAAACCATCGGCCACGAAACATGATGATAATAAAATTTAATAAACAGTCATTTAGTTTTATACAAAGTGTTTTCTTTCTTTCTATGAATATAAATTGAATTGATTGCGATGCGTTTATTTATAAGCCTTTGTTAGTAATTAGTACTCCAACGATCTGAAAAAATAAATTAAATTTAATTCGGTGAATAAAATAAAATCAATGGAGTAGGATCGAATTGCATGTTAGTTTTTCTGAAATGCTTGTGAACATTGAAAGGTTTCTCACTTGCTGTTTTTTTTTAATATTTTGGATACCAGAAAAAATCTACTCTTACTACTTACAATAGTAATTTTATGTTATAAATAAATATGTTATGGACCTAAGAAGTCTTTCGATAGAGTAGATGCCACTCTGACATGAAGGTCTGTGGATAAATTGTGTTAGAAAATTAACGACAGACACATAATGATTGTATAGATTTGACGCGTTAAAATGTGAAGTAAACGTGATTATTCTGTAGGTATGCACCATTTTGAAAATTTGTGCCTAAGGGCTCAAAGGTATGGCTTGGGAAATATTAAATCTAGTAACATATAAAAAAGTTTAAATGAATAGGTATATTTTAACACAAGATATTAAAATGAAGAAATAATGCATTTCTTCCACTAAACTTAAACTGTAAGTGAGCAGATATGAGCAGAAGATATAATTGAATGCGCCAAGAAAATTAAATGGCGATAGACAGGACACATCGCTTGGAGTATAAAAACACGCTGGATGAATGCAAACATCCAATCGTAACCGAGAGGAATCATACTGACGATATAATCATATTCTGAGACAGCAATAGCGCTTGAAGGTAGGCGCATTTGAGATGTGGTGCTAGACAGGTATGCGACAAAACCCACGTTAGCTCACAGAACAAACAGTTACTCTTTACAATTAATTGACAGTTCCACTTTACAAATAATAAAGGTTTAGCAAGGTCCATCTTCCACAATACCAGAACTGCGCATATTGAAGTATTTGGGATTTGTCACGAGACGAACGGTGAAGTCTGATGCCAATGTTCACTGCAGGAGGCCGCCAGGAATATTCTAGATCAGAACCGACGAACGGATAGTTTTGGCCGTATTATCAACATTATAGTATGTCGTATACAGCACAGGAATAGAGAAAGAAAATGAATTCAAGATTTTTGTCAAAGGTCAATATTTGTATCATTAATAAATACTACAATTATACCCGAGAAAAATCACGGCAAATACTAATATAATTACTAAAGACCTTCGCGTGTCCGTGCAATATTAAATTGATTGCATATTACACTCTTTTTATTTTAATTTTTAATTCCGGCTAGTTACGTTTACGGATCGGCAGTCGGATAGACAGGCAGACAATGAAATTATTATATTTAGATGGATTAAAAAAACAATAAAAACAAGTTTTTATTATACTCCCTTTCTCATTTAATAGTTGAAACAGGTTTGGCGCTTACCCCACGCGTTGGGCTTGAGTCGGGCGTCGCTACGAAAGGGAGTAATAAAAATTTTCGAAAAATACAAAATTATACTATAATTATTAATTTTTTTAAAACGAAAACTTGTTAAATCATTTGTATCGTCGCCTCGAGTCTGCCTGCAAAATTTCACCTCGATTGGATCACGGGAAAGGGGTTAAAAATCGATCCAAAGTATTTTCGACAGACAAGCAAGCAGACGCTACGAGTTAAAAGAAAGGGAGTAAAAACAGATTTATGAAGTGTTTACTCTATGCGTCAAAGTTGACAAAGTGTACCTACAATGTTATACGATAGCGTTCAAGACATGATAACGTTAGTGTAAAGCAGTGAAAACAGACCCGAATTTTTATTAGAAATAACTTTTTTATAATGCATTTTGAAAATATCACGAAAACCCTATTTTTAATTAAATGGAGATGAACGGTGGCAGAAATACTTATTTCGACTGCAGCGGCGACTGTCCAGCTGATTCGGCATTTATCCTCAACATCACCGGCGGTAGAGAACACTCCCTGCTGCAATATGAAAAAATTCGCTTCACACAGAGAACTGTCGATTGGCGGTCTGTTAATTGCTCTATTGTGTAAAGGTGTCAATTTGTTACACAAGTCCCGGCCGCGCCGTGTCTCTGCTAATGGACGCGTCGGCGAAACATGTTCGCGAAACTGTGCCTGGATATTGGACGCGCAATATTTTCATCTACCGATAACCTTCCAGATAAAGTACGTGAATTCTTTTTTTTAAATTAAAAATAAACTAAATGTGCCTACTGTAAAAAAATATGATTATTTTTGTAATTAAAAGCCTTGTTTTTTTTTTAATAGATATGCGAACACGGAAAACATGTCACATCAATATTCTTACTATACTCAAACTAAGCTGAACGCTTGTGCAATGAAAATAGGACTAACTTGCTGGTCTGGAGCGAGGTTCGAACCCGCGACCTTTGGATCACGAGGCGAGAGTTCTAACCACTAGGCCAACAAGCCACTCAATCACGGTTTTATTGTGAAATTAACTGGCGTACTGGACACAATATGTTTTTATTTTATGTATTCTCCATACTCCAGAGTAGCTTGCTGGTGTAGTGTTCATGAAGCTTACCTAGTGATCTGGTAATAAGTGGTTTGAGCCCCATTCCAGGACACTAGCAAGTCAGTTCTATTTTCATGTATGTATGTGGAATTATGTATGAAATTACGTATGTGAAACTACCTATATTCTAACATAAATTTTTAAAACAAAACAACTTTTAGTACAAAATATTTTAGCTTACCTGTGAATACAAAACGAATCCTCAGTAGAAATATGAAAGATATTCAATTTAAAATATGTTTTTATTTTAACTTTGTAATACACACACACACAATATGTTAAATTTATTGTTGCACTACGAATTAACTGCCAAATCTTTCAATGATATTGAAATACATTTATTTACGCAAATTAATGACACAATAATTAGTTATGGTTAGAATTATTTTCCTGGTCTTTACCCAATTGTTTTATGTCTTACGCCCATATAAGAATTTCAATGAACTTGTTTACGTAATAATATGTAGCTTTTAAGTAAGTTTTGCCTCATTCGTGTTTATATTGTGTACCGGCAATAACTTCTCATAATCGAGACCTTTCAATTTATTACGATTATATTCACAACGAAGTCAGTTATATTTTCACTGTTGTCAAACATTTATTCTGCACGTTAATTCTTTCCAAAGGGTTTCGATTATCAATATCCGAACAGTGGCGTAACTAAAAATTGGGCCTCTATGGAAAATGGAAACAAAGCGTCGAGCTAAAATGAAACATGGAAAGGTCCCCGGTACGTGCAGTTATTGCATATATTCATGTTTATGAAAACAATTTCGTGAACACTGATGAAAAAAAAAAACAATAACTATTTTTAGGCATTTTATATGTACTCTCAATTGAACAAAATCTCGCATCACTTAATGACGATTTTCTCTTTATACCCATGGTCTTGACCCTAGCCAAATATACGAATATTGACCTTGTACTTCTGTAAGTATACATCTTATGATATTTTCATGTAGTTTTTAATATACGCGAGGAAAGAAATATAGAAATTAATATATACGTGAGTTTTTTAAATCTTACATTTCTTGCTTGGTTGTTCCTTGATGGATTTTAAATTATTATTCCATATCAACGCTAGGAAAATTATCGATGTGTTGTAGCTCGCGGACGATTTTTCTCTTCTATAATCTCAGTGGACCTCAGTGCATTGATTGATTGATTTCCGCGAGGATTTGTGCCCTAAATTATTCAGCATTCTTAATATTAGTCTCAGCTCACACTTTGAAAGAAACGTGCATATTTATGAAAAAAATGGATATATATAGTTATTACTATTAAAATAACTAAACAATATAAGCATACACATATAATGTTCAGTTTCACATTAAAAAAGTAATGTTTTATGCAGATTAATATCATGCAATGTGAATTGTCTACCATTAAAATGAGAAAAGATTGAAATGGAATATTGAAGACTTATGTATACAAAATCAACTAAACAGGAATACAACAAGTACAACAAACAACGTAAATTTTTACGAGTAAGTAATAAAGTGCATAACTGTATTGCGTGTATTTAAAGAAAACATAATTTATGAATCTCGCACATCTGTGTTATGCATCTGTTAAGTCAGCTTGAAAAATGCACATTAACGTAGGTACATCGCTGCTAATAAATGACTTCCTGGAGCAATTCAATTCCTTCTCGCTATATTTCACCTCTACAAATCTCCCAGCTCTCTGTGTCGAGGAGCGTCCTCCTAATAGCGCCTGCAAGGCAAGAACCACGGACACTGGACAAGGCTTGGACAATGAGTAGTGTTGGACGAGGCTCAGATAAAGCAGGAACAATGGTAATTCCACAAATAACTCGCACTTTTCACGTAGGTTTATGTTTTAATTGTTGAATATATTACATAAGATTTTTTTACTAAATTATTTTACTGTACTCTTATTATGTTCCTCCATACATAATTTATTCATGACGTTTATGTATAGTTTTGTAGTCATAGATTTATGTTTAAGAGTAGTTATAAAAACTATTATTAAGTAACCTTCTTGCCTCTCTTTAAACCTGTATATAGTGAATAAAACAAGAATATTTATTCGCCTTTTATCTGAACATTATTCTCGTGTTTAAAATTCAGAAAATAAATAAACAATTGTGGTTTAAGTACTCAAAAGTTTAAAGTTATCAAGTCTAAATTATTTTGTCTACTTATTCGACGATCGAAGATAAATCTCATAATCACGATCGTTGTTAAACTAATCGCGTGATTTGTGGTCAGCAAGTCAAAATTATTTTGCTTACTTATTTTGTGTTGTGGTGTAACATAGGTATATTATCGAAGACATAACGCTAGGCAATTTAGCATTCTAACCTGGTGATAACGTGTGACTTCTTGAAAAGACAACTTGCACTGATAACTTGTCCAACTTTCATTTGTTTTCGTGTATTTTTACTTATAAAAAATTTATATAAATCATTAATTTATTTTAATGTATTCAGTAAATTTAAACACATTTTTATGAAGTATAAAATTTATCTACTATTACTATTGATACACCAAAGCTGAGAAACTTAAAGAAATAAAATTACTACGAATACCGCAGCGTAAGAATGCAAAAATTTTAAAAATAACCCGTCGTGTTGTAAATGTGTGATGGATGGCATTCCTTACTTTCTGAATGAATTAAGACGTTTTGTTATGAATTCACCATTCGTGTTGATAATTAATTCTCTAGTATTTTTCAGACCCCCTGACAGCTCGTTCTCTCATGCTTTGCCCTATCCGCACTATGCATAATAGTTGAAATTTTGGCATAAAATTGAAAAATTTAATTAAACTTGTACTTAAGTCAGGATATTGCATGATTTAAATAGTAAATTCCGAAGTCATATAATTTAAATAGTTGACGTTATTTTATGCTGCAAAATTCGTAGACACAACCACACCAATTTTTTCTCCATTGTTGTAAATATTTAAAGTCTTATGATAATTTCTCTGGACAATATGAAGAAAAATTTCCATATTTCTAGCGACTCATAAATATATATTTTTTACGTGTTGTACGCTTTTGGGCATTCTTCTTTTTTGGTTGTTCTTTCTTCTAGTCTAGTGTTGTTATCGAACGTTAGCGATCGTATCATTATTTTATTTGCAACGCCCCGAAATAGTTGGAACTGTGAACTCCCCAATCTTTTCTCCGTCTCCGAGACTTCTGCAAACAACTTTGCTTTGAATGATATTTTTCTCGTTCTCATGATTTGGTCAAATTACTGCAATTTACAGGAGAACCACTCAAAACAGTCAAATCTGATTTTTAATTTACAAGCCTCAAGATTACATTTTATGATCCCAACCTACAAGATCCATTCTCCCGTTGACGAATTAAGAGGTAAAGAAAATTTCATTTATCAAAAAATTAACATATCACGTTTTCCACATTATAAGAGAATTTTTAATCATAAAAGGCAAATTTATATTAATCCTCACTATAATACGACTCTTAGATTGTAATATTTAGGTAATAGCTTCACCAATATGACCATTGGAATTGATTGTACACCTATATATTTTAACTTAAATCCATCGTTTTGACAATTGTTTCGTTTAATAAATTATATTTTAATTTAATTTGTAAAATGAAACTATTTATTTTATTTTAAATATAACTTTAATTTTAAATAATTGTGTACGTTAAAAGGCGATTATTGGAGCTATGCCTTGTAAACAGGCACAGCTCCAGGGAGATAATTTGTCTGTGCAAATAATAATCGTGTTTAAAAACAAGTCAATCAGGATAAAGATCAGACCCAAAACCACTCAAGAATAACTTCTACTGACTTACCAGATGGCTGGATGCTGGATCTCTTGCACAAAACTGCGGCGTTCTTCCCATGCGATTATTTTATTTAATTTAGAATTCGATAGTCATGTCTTGCACTTTACAGATATTTTACATTATATACCGCGTGCTGGCGCGAGCGGACCAAGACAAAGTGGCGCGATATATAGAGTATATAGTCCAATATAAATTACAGTGTGATGGCGAGGTTTATTAATTTATATAAAAAAGGAATGCGATGCGTAAAAAAACGTCACTGCCGACGCTTCAAGGTCAGAATGCGAAATGAGCTGTCATACCAATGCGACATCTATCGTCGCATTCCAAGTCATCTAGCCAGGGGAGAGTCACTTCGGATAGTCTCCAGTCGAACAAATATCGCGATTGACATGACAGAAAAAAAATACAATAATTATGTGTACAAACAATTTGTATTACAAAAAAATGTTTCTCCCTATTTTTAATCTTGAATGCTTAATCCATCAAAATGCGGGTTCCGTTAACGTAGAGTTTATTCCAGATAGATTTAAAAACATTTTAAATGCAATAATGTTAATAATTTATTATTTCGTTAGACTTACGGTAGCAACCCGCTATCAACCAACATATATTATACCTCGCTACTCACAACCATCTTTGTATCTTCGCTCTATGATTCCGCCTGTTCGAAAGATTCGAACAAGTGGGACCAATACAATAAGCAGGGCTGTAGGTAAATACCTAAATAGTGTGCGGCCCCAATATTTCTGAAAATGCCAGAATTGACATGGAATATTTAATGTTTACAAAGGGCTATTAAATATTTTAATAAAAACCAATTTACTAATTCCCTATTTTGCCAATTTAAATTTTTTATAGAAATATTTGAAAATATTCTCCCATTTTTATTTTCTTTTCTTATCAATTAAATCTTTAATGTATATTTTGCGGCCTGCAGTTTGGATCATTGACAATTGCCATTTTAAGTGAACTGCAATGCAATAAAAATATTAGTATATATTTACAGAAATGGAGTGAAGTTAATGACCTATTTATAAATGTCCCCGAATGTCATGTGACGAGATTTTGCCACATCCGAACATTAATACACTATGATTACAAAATTGATGGAAAAGTTTTGAGAGTGGTAGATGAAATAAGAGATCTAGGCGTAACTGTTGACAAAATGTTTTCTCTAGTCTCCCATATCATTTCCACAGTTAATAAAGGATTAAGAACTTTTTTTCTTAACCTTTTTTAAGGCATTTTTCAGGAAACCTTTTTTTTAATAAGGTTTTTTTACTTAGGTTAAGCTAAGACTTCAATAAAATTGAAACTTTTATATTATTATTTAAGACTAACTATAAAAAGACGTGCAAGTTTTGCCTTGGAAACTTCAGCAACCAAATACGCTTTTAATTCCCCAATGCAAAGCCTTCCTAGACTAGCAAACAGATATGAGCAACTTGACGTTTTTGGCACCAACTTTATATTACTCTAATTTTAAATTTTATTTACAGAGGTATATTGAAAGATTACAAAGTCAGATTGGACTTAAATAAGTGGACTGTACTTCAGCTATCAATGGGGTGAGATAACTAACTGCTATGTATTTTTTAAATTTATGTAAGGCTTTTCTAAGCTTTTGCTATTGCTTTCTACTTCATACCATTTTTTTGTATTTTCTATCATAATATGCTTTCTTTAAGCTTCTCTTTTACTATATACTTGCTTTTAACTTTATTCTATTAATATTTTAGTATTGTGCTACTGCTTTGTATTTGCTTCCCACTTTATATTATTATTTTTTCTTGTTTATATTTCTTGGTCAATTACTATGCATTGTTTAAAGTATTCATTCATTTATTTTACACTTTAGTTTATTAATTTAAAAGCCCTAAAGGGCGTTAATTAATAAATAAATAAATTATAATGCTGCGATAGCGCAGTGAGTATGACACTGGTTTCCCACACCGAGGGTTCAGGGTTCGATTTCCGGTGAGGTCACATTTTTAATCGATGTGATTTACTCAAGCCTGGGTGTTTTGAAAAATAAAAAAATAATAACAATACTAAAAAAATAAAAATATATATCGCTTACATTTCAATTATTACTTATTTTATTTAAATTATATTTGTTTGCTTTGATCATAACAATAAAACAAAAGCTTTTTAAATTCATTTCTTTTCTTTCACGTGTAGAAGGATACAATAACAATAATGCGACCGCGAATGATTTGGCAAAATCATAATATATACTAAATATTGAAGGAAGGTCCTGTTAAAAGTTTAAGCTACCGAAAGGCGCTTGAGAAAATTTGTGAAAATGGACGAGGCAAAAGTGGTGTGCCAAGATACAAGAATGTTGCATTCTATCCTCTCTGCCAACCACCGTTGTGAAATGACATAATGGTTAGTTAGTTTTCTTTTATCTTAAATTTTGCATCCCTTTAAAGTGGCGCCCTAATACCTGACCTTACATGCCTATGGTTTAGGGACGGCCCTGGCAACAGTACACTACAAGTATAAACAAGGCAAATAAAGCATCAAAAAAATAGCATCGACATGAAGGAGAGCATTTTCGTGTATGGGTACATGCGCATATACCTAATGGGTGGCTCACATTGGCGCTGCACATTTGTATCAGACATGCCGGACACACGTAGGTATGCGCAGCGCGGCGCTGCGAGCATGAATAAATCATCTGGGGTCGTGTTTACTACAAAAAGGGCCCCTCCGAGGGTAGACATTTTATATTTTATTTCGCACGCTACACTTGGATTTTCAATTGAGCAACATGTATGCGGTAGTTTGTCGCGCAGAGTTGTTAAGAAGAGGCAGCTTATTGTATTTTACAGATATATAGAAAGAACACTTCAATAATGATGGGATATTTATATTTTGGCGTGATGCGCGGCGGACCACATCAGGACACACAATGGCGTGTTTTTTCCGTTTTACCGCACAGCATTGATAGCCGTCAATACATGTATATATATATATATATATATATTTTTTTTTTTATCTTGCTACGTGTTATAGATGGATGGATGTAAGAAATTTATGTACGCAAGATATGTAAAAACAATTCTGTACATTCAAAATATTTTGAGATATTCAGAACACAGAACTAGATTTTTGTCCAAGGGACATCATTAACCAATATATACTATAGACTACTTTTTCATACCCGGCGTTGCACGGGTTAAGGATTAAGTTCAAAATAAATATACATAGGTATAGATTTGCATCGAAAATATATTAGGGGAGGGGAAAGGGTAAAAGGGAAGGGAGGAAATGTCACCAATGTTAACCGCCGAGTCCTAAAGAATAATGTTTCATATTTTGAGTCCGATCGGTCAAACGGTACAGATTTTCATCGAAAATATATCAGGGGGAGGGGAACTTCCCTATAAAAGAATAGGGGGGAAATGTCATCTATGTTACCCGCCGGGTCCTGAAGCATAAGTATTCGAAATTTGAATCGAATCCGACAAACGGTGTAGATTTGTATAGAGAACAGACACACAGACATTGAGTTTTATAGGTATAGATTGATGTCTCAGAGAGACGAAATTATATTTTTTTGGAAAAGTAGGTATGGAAGTCTTTGGGTGTTCATAGGGTTTACGACCTAGTACGGCTAATTTAATTCCACCATTTCCACCAATGGTAGAATGCCATGTTACATCAAATTTTTTGGAAGATGTATAGATATATTTAAAGTTGTACAACATGTTCCGTATGTCTTGTAATAATCCTTAACGCGACCGGCATCCACAGCTTTTTCATTCATTAAATGACCACAGATATCACTAATGAGATATCTAATTTTTTTCTTTTTTAACAATTTTTCCAATTTTTTTTTCAAAAAAAAATACAATCATAATTCATCAATCATATTCCATTTCATGCATTTGGTTTGTTCGTATTTATTACGATGGGTCCCCCAAAAGAAAAAAATTTGGCTTGTATTACAATAGGTCGACCACAATCAAAAGACCATTCCCTAGCTTTGTCCGGTAAGAAGAAAGTCGGGGAAAGTTGCCTGGCAAGCCCGTATTACAAGCCTCAATATGATATTCCAAATAAATATTTATTTTTTACTATAAAAATTTCCTTTGTGTTCATTTTATGCATCGTAACAACACACATATATTTTGCGCACATTCTTTTGAATGCGGTCTAGCTATATAATATTTACCATTTCTTTGAATTTCGAACAAATATGATTTTAAGCTCTTCTATTCGTGAACGAAAAAAGTGCATTGATTTTTTCAAATTACACCGTGAAAACCTTTGCAAACAAGCGGTATTTCTATTGAAATCTGCACGGTGGATCCAAAATTAACGAAATTACGAGTATTTTAATTTGGTAGAACGCCACTATTTTGAAACAAAATGGGTTTTCAAGATATATAAAGATCAACTTTTTTACGAGGGGAAGTTTCATGGTCTCCTTTTTATAATGAAAGATAGTATAATGCAAATTTCCTTAAGTTGAATTATGAGATTCTCTGCAATTGGCAGTACCTACCTTCATGTATTTCTACGTAAATATACTGAATATTATTAATTGTTATAACGGAAATATCGTTAAAACCGGCATCGTGTCTCCTCAATCATCTTTTTTTGGTAATTAGTACTTTGTTAATTAGAACACATAACGCTACTTGCTATATTTATTTGATTAGTTAGCATAAGATAGACGATTGTTTATTTTATAACTGTTCCATATTAAAGAAGGACTCCAGTAGGTACTTCCAACACCAACTCATTTCATCAGAGTGTTAGTTGTGTTTCTGAATAGGGTAAATTATTAAATTATTTTGTTTTTCTATTTATTATAAACGTTCGTAAGACTTCTTCAAGTTTAATAATTTACTCGGAATAATTTAAGAAATCGCGGCTCTTACCGAGGAAAAATCCCAATTATCAAATGAGATAATAGGAAAACAAATAAACAAATCCCAAGTCGCCGGTTGTACGTTTTCTAAGAACGGTTTATTACATCTTGGTGTTCTGTGGAACGATTTGAAATTCAAATGGCTCGGCAATTAGTGTTCTTTATTGTTCGCTCTCGCTGCCTAGCGGTTGGTGTGCAAAGCTCCGACTAGGCACCGTATACATCGCTAGACACACGCTACAGATGTTACGTCTATGTAAATAACCACTTCAATATGATCTAAAGAGATGTAAATACAAAGGCAAATCACACAAATATGTACATAGTAATATACATCTCAGATAATTATTTCTTTAATATCACATTTTAATACGGAATTGTCCTTGAGTAGTAACGCGTAAGAAAATTGAGTCGTTTTATTGGATAGAGTTAATATTATGTTTTTTTTTTTTAAATAAAAATAGAGATGCGAACACGGAATACGTGTCACATCAATATTCTAACCATTTTCAAACTAAGCTAAACGCTTGTGCTATTGTACTTCATTGTAATAACTAATAATATATTATTACTTTTTTGATTTTAATATTTATTAAAGAAAAAATATAACTTATTTGTCTGATTTTTTTAAACTGGGATGGTTGGTAAAGACTAGTAATAAAAAATTAAATGAAATGTTTCATACAGTGCCAATTTCATGAAAATTTCACACCACGTGCCCACTTATTATTATGTCATTATTATATCATCTGTCAACTATCAAATCAGATGTCAATATCAAAAAATATATATATATATATATACATCACTATTATTATATTATTTAATTGAAATAGAAAATATGCAATTTATTTTATGCTATATACACTGTGAATTAATATATTTCTATGACATAAAAATACGCTCAATTTATGTTATTGCTCTTCAATTTTTAATTTTACATATAATTTACCAAACTACATACTTGCTCTTCTTCCAAGAGACGAGGGTTAAACCTAAAACCTCCAGCCCTGAGACCAAATAACTTACTTAGTTTTTGAGCTACTAAGATACTACCATTAAGAGCTTTAATTGGAATATTATATTGAAACGTTGAATGTTTTTATTCCGGAAAAATAATAGATAATATTAATGCCGTAAAGGTAAAGTTCGTGACATCGAAAAAAAGGTTTCGTTGATGGTAATGTCGTAAATATCAGCTATTCGATATATGCAGGTAGAGTAAGGTGAGGAAGCATTGAAATCTATTAATTTAGTCTATCAAAATTGTGGTAGACATTTGAATTTAAAAAAATCAAAAAGCAATTTGACGCTAATAATTGTGGTCCAATTTCGGCTAAGACTATTTTTCAATTTAATAACAAACTTAAATATCTGTAAACCAATCAGTTTGTTAAAGTAGAAACCTTTTTGATGATATTTCTTAATTTTTAAAAAAATCTTCAAAAAATATTTGCCAAAATTTTTTTTTTGAATTAATTATTTTCATAAAAAAACGGACGTACGGAGAGTCAGACAACCAAATTTTTATTATAATTGGGATTATATGAATAGATATGAATTCGCCAGTCTTTCTTATTCAATTTTTTTATCTTATAATAAGAAGTAAAGTAACGCATATTGCGATTGCATGGCGTTGTAACTTCCTCGCCGACTCATCTGACTGCACAATGGAAGATAAAATTTTAATTTTTTATTGCTTTTTGTTGCAAATTGAATGCTGCAAGACGGTGGACCTTTCGGATGAGTAGGGAAGGAAAAATCAAATTTAATTAATGCTTTTTTGTTCTACATCTTCGCTAAAGATCTTTTTTAAAATGTAATTGTGTAAATAAAGAAAGCAAGTACGGAAATATTTTTTAAAATATTTTAAATTAAGATTAAATTTAAATTAAGATTAAAATTTAATAATGCCTACATGTTTTATATTTTTAATAAAATTTTTTTAAACAATCTTTTTTTTTTAAAAATGAGAATTAACTATAAATATTTATCAATCAAAATATAACGTAAACGTAAATATATTCAATTAATGAGAATATATATTCTTATTAATTCTATTAATAATGTCACCACAAAATTATTTTGCTCTGATTGAAGTAGTAAAGTTTAATTGATTGACAACTCATTTAAAATCAACATTTTGTCATTCGAAAATCCTTGGGCATATGACGTATCCATATCTTCTTCCATGTATTATGTCCTTGTTTGTATTGACAAGTCAGTCCTGGTCTTGTGAAGAGGACGAGGACGTCCAGCCCCTCTGTAATCCGCGCATCACGGCTCTGGTAAATGTTGTCTGGTCCATTCTCTCAACGTGGTCCCTCCAGAAACGCCTTCTCCATGTGGGCATATAAAAAATATTTTTACAATAAATGATTGACTTTCAAAATTAAACATCCTACAGTTTTTACAATATAGTTTATAGAACAGTCTCAGGTTATAACAAATATTTGACAATATAAATGATGGTCATCCGGCTAAGACGACATTAATTAATTTATATTTCTTGCATTAAATAACCTTATCTCAGTCTACAAACCAAGTTTGTGATTATTTTTCTTTCAAAAAACCATATAAAAAACCATTATATCTAAGATGAAATTGAATTCGCGATTCCTTGCAATTTTTACTCCCTTTATATTAATTAACTCGTGGCGTCTGCTTGTCTTCTTGTCTGACGAAAAAACTTTGTATCCATTTTAAACCCCTTTCCCGCAATCCAATCGAGCTGAAACTTTGCAAGCAGACTCGTGGCGACGATCAAGAAGATCTATCAAATTTTCGTTAAAAAAATTAATAAATTTTTGGATATTTCAAATTTTGATTGTTTTTTTCATACAACTTATTAAGTTGTTTGAAAATAATTCAACACGTCTGGTAGACGCGAAACCTGATTATAGTATAATTTTGTATTTTTGAAAATATTTTTTTACTCCCTTTCGTAGCGTCGCCCGACCGAAGCCCAACGCGTAAGTTAAGCGAAAAAAAAATGTTTCAACTAGTAAATGAAAAAGGGAGTATAATAAAAACTTGGTTTTTATGTCTTACTTTTTTATTTCAACCAAAAAACAAATAAAACATTTTTATTGAAATCATAAATCAAACAATTTTATTATAATATACAATAGTTAAATCTATCACGGTTACTGGAAACTGATTTTGATTTTTTTAGGATACATGCTTAGGTATACGCTGTCATACAAAAACGTAATGCTTCGAATTCGAATAAATATTATTTGAAAATAATTTTGGCAATGGTTGCTACGAAAAGCTAAAAGTTGACTGCAGGAATATTAAAAATATCAATTTATAAACTTAAAGACGAGGATAAAGTTCTGTAAATATTGATAAACTACGAGATTCAATCAAAAAGTAATTTACGAAGCTACATTGCAAGTAATTGAGATTTTATGGAAACCAAACCATCCACGATCTTCCAACAAGTCGTGTTCCATATCCCGTATTTCCTTTCCCAAAGTATTGATAAAAGTTCTGGTTGCAAAAAACCGTTTTCAAGATGGAATAAGTATTTCTGAAATGGGAATAAAACAGAATATTGCACGGAGGAGACCCGGGCGCTTAAGGTCAGAGATTGTATGGCGGGGAAAACCTATCGGGAACAAATTCAATTTTACATTGCGCAAGCTTTCTGTCTGCAAATGTGATTTGCGATATTGTTGCTCGCAAGCCGAGGAAAATTATTTTATTCACCGTTCTCCAAGCCAAAATATCATTTTTAAAATATGTATACTTTATAACACACGTGAGGCACCGGTTGTTCGTCTGTGTTTTGATCCACCAGAGGGACTGTGGCCATCAACGGTCATCGTGGAAAACGCACTGCAAAAAGCGTAATTATATATACAATATTTATGGTCCAGATACAGCCATCTCAATTGTTACAGTTTTATAAGTTTCGTAGCAAAACCCTAACAATGTCAACATCAACAAAGCCGATGCATCACAGAGACAAAGCTACTTTTTTATATGGGAAAGTATTGTATGGAAGTCTTTTTGGATGTCTATGGGGCTTACGACCTATCGTGTGGCTGACTTAAGTGATCATTTTACACAATATAGCGTTCACCAATTCCACCCATGATAATACTTTTTACTGATCCTTTTTTTACTAATACATAATACTTTTTTCTATTTTTAATAGAGATGCGAACACGGAATACGTGTCAAATAAATATTCTTACTATTTTCAAACTAAATCTAACGCCTGCGCTATTAAAATAAAAGGATTAACTTGCTGGTCTCCTGGAATGAAGCCTGAACCAGCAACTTAACTACCACTACTACCAAACCATCTAGTTTTGAAGCAGTATATTTGTGAAAACAAATGTATAGTTATATCCATAGTAAAATGAATAAAGGTCAAGTTATAGACAACGGATTAATTTAATTCTACCCTAGAAATAGAGCTGTTTCCTTCTAAATCAACGAGTTTAAAAAAATTGAGATACTATATTTTCTCAAAAATTAATTTATATGTATATAGACGTAGCATTACCGACAAGCTATTTCGTTTATTAAGAAATACTCCTCGGACTTACATGTACTTCATGCACCGACAGCCAGAAGGTATTGCAATGAGAAAAGGGGTTCGTTCGATTAATTAAAATTTAAAATTGTACTTTATATAGCTAGAATTCTAGACATAATACACTTTGCTTTGTGGAAGAGGTATATTGTAAGTAAAAATCGAAATGTCTGTTGACAATAATTTATAAGTTTATTCAATTAATTTTAAAATAAAAATTTGCTTTCTCAGCTTTAACAAAATTAACATAATAAGAGTAAGGTTAGATCGGATTACGCAATTTGCAATAAAATTAGTTCCATTACATAAGAAAGATAAATTTTGTGGAAACATAAATATTTTCATACAAAAATAATAACGTAAGAGTGTCAATTCAGGCCCAGCATGGTATATTTAACAAAAAAAATCTGTTGATATTTAGTGCACATTGCCTTGCAAAACTTACTTGAAAAATACAATTAAACTGACATTTTAAACAATAAGGTCGAAGAAACATCCTACAGGATTGTTCCAATATCCTCGTAAAATTGAAGAGAATGTTCCATCACCATTACTCTTGATAAAAACTTGTAAATGTTACTTGATGTTACTTGAAAATCCTGTAAATTTTTTTATAGGTTTTCTATGCTCCAAAGCGTCATATGTGGTCAGTTTCTGGACATCATATATCTTTTCCATATAATAAACCTAGGGAACTCCTTCGATGGTTTTTATTATTATAAAATTGTGGCAAGCTAAACGCCTGCCATTGTTCTCGACACCTTTGGCAAGACGGAACACGCAGAGCGCGGGCCCCCATGTAACAAAAATAACTACAAATTACAAACAATCCACAGCTAATGGCGCTATAATACTTCTATGGTATCAGAATATGACTGAATAATTACCCTTATCGGGGCCCAGATGAGAGTATGTCTACATTTCGGCTATCAGTTGTAGCTCTCACACGCGAAATGACAGAAATACCAGCCCGCAGCCGCTCGAGAAGCGAATCGACAATTCGTACGTCTCCATAGATGGAACTTGCTTTACGCATCATAGACTAAAAATTACCGGGCGGCTGGTTTGAATAAAGCGAGTGGGACAAAATAGAACATGCGGATTCGTTAGGTCGTGTCATATATATATATATATGTTTTGCTTGAGGTTTCCGCGAGCGTTATTGTATGTAACAAAAGGAACTTCTGGACTCCCTCGCGTTTTCTGTAAATGGGCTCCGTGAGAAGACCAAGGCCGACGTTTCGACACGGTATCACGTGCCATTGTCAAGGCTAAAAAGGCCTCAAAAGTTACGGACTAGCCGTAATTGTTCGCGGGTGACATGAAAGTCTCCCACCAATAAGTTGGTGGGAGACTTTCATGTCATGGAAAAAATCAGTGGGCCCTGAAGGAAAACCACATTAAATCCTTAAGATAGATTATTAGAGAGATTTTATCCTGAATATTGATCCTATCGATAAAATAGCGAGTGGTTATTTTTTGAATTTCTATCTGGTTCGATTCCTGGGTGAGGCAAGCAAATTTAAAAAAAATAAAAAATAATAAAGCCGCAGAAACAAACCATTCACTGTCCCCGTTGAAGGAATCATCTTTATTATTAAAACAAACATAATTACATACATATATTTCATGGTAGATGCAGTGTTTATAAGTAAAAATACATGAATATAAGAATTAGATACCTACAAGACTCATTTACAATGTGTATGAGTAGAAGTACAAAAGAAAAGAAAAAAAATTAAAACAGTGTTGTAAAGAGGCATACATATGGAGAAAGAAAATAATTTCGAATGCCTCCCAGTCCGCATTCTTAGACTTAAACTTCCATCCTTCCCTTAAACTCAGCGCCGAGGCTAGGCAGAGACTAAAGGACACTAGCCGATGATCACTGTTAATGACACCCCCCAGTACCCTCCAGTCCCCGACCAGCTCCAGTGCGTTGTCTGTACAAAGGGTGATGTCATGTTACACTCCCCACCTGCAGGGCTGGAAAATGTCGAAGGATTGCCTGGTTCATTGAGGATACTCAAATCGTAACCGGCTATGAACCCCTCAACGGCAATCTTCCGATCATAGCCCACATGTTGAGTAGTATTATCATACCACAGCGGGGAGCGCGCATTGAAATCACCCCTGATTATTACTTTCTTCCCTTTCAAAGTGTCCAGGACTCGGGACAAGCCAAGGATATGAGGTCCCACCGGGTCACCGTACTTGAAATGGACAGAGATAAAATATACCTCGGTCTCCTCAAGCACGACGGAGACACACACTCGATGTCTATCGGAGAGGTGGGCCAAGTACAGAGGTTTCAGTCGGCTAGTGTTAATTCCAACCCCCGCGCCCGGATCCACATCCTTTTACTACGGAAGTTGTACTTCTCCTGCACTAATAAGATCAAAAGATCCATGTCTTGGATCACCCGCTGCATCTCAAGAGATGCAGCACGCGATCTTCCACCCGATCCTGATTTTTTGCCTAGCCATAATTGGTCATTTTGACCGCAAGATCCACCGTTGCCTGGTATGCCGGGCATGAAGTATCACCAGTCTGGTGGTTGGCGTGCCTCATAAATTTGGTGCATGTTGCACACTTCGCCGGTTCTGCCTTATGTGGGCGTGCTTTCGCTCGTGGCCGTCCTTCGCGCAGTGTCTGCACACAATGGTAGTGTTCTTGCAGGCCTTGCTTGTACGTTCGTACAGGTGGCATTTGTAGCACCTCGTTGCACCCACATAATCACGGGCATGACAAGCGTGCCAACCCAGGAAACATAGACCGTTGTCTATAAGGCACTTTCGGACCTCAGGTAATAATGTATAAATACAATGTACATTTTGTCCTTCCCTTCGTCCAAATATAGAGTCCCTTCTGGTGGTCGACGTAAAGGCCTCCTTGGTCAATTGTATCTTACCGTCAATATTTAAATTATACATCTCTTCTAATCGGACCTTTTCTTCGATGTTCCTTGGGACATCGTAAATAACAACTCTGGGTAGTCCCCTTTAGGTTCCACGATAGTCAAGCCAATATTTTCTAATTCTTGCTGCGCCGCCATTATTCCGTCGATGCCTGCTCTATTTGTTGTTTCTAATAAAACACCATCACCGCGAACTCTACTTACTTTGACTGGCTAAAATCCATCATCCACAGGCTTTAATGTCTCCATAATAATTGACTTGGTTTCTTCTGCGGATTTACCCTCTGGTTCTTTCGGGTAGATTATGATAGTCGGTGGCGGTGGACCAGCCACACGTTTTGCGCCCATTACTTTAACACAACCAGAGCCTCCCGCGATATCCGCATAGGACGCCTTTCCAACAGTTTTTTGGAGGAATTGCATCAAAACTCTTCTTGATTTCCAAAATCATTTGTTTCAGATCCTCGACATTGTCAGCTATTTCATTTTTTCCACGTCGGCTTTCATCCAGGGCTCCCTTTAGTCTGGCATTTTCGGTCGCTTACTCACATATGATAGCCATTAAGTCCATATGACAGGCCGACATTCGCGATTTTTGTTCCATGTTTAAACGGGCTTTGTCCTCACACATAATGCCGTCCAGAACTTTAAGTACTGAACGAGCTTTGTTGTACGTTTCATCACGTGCGTCCGTATAAGTCGGACTAAAAGGGATTGACGCCATAGAAGTCAATTCGTCCCTCTCCCTTTTCCTCCTTTTCCCCTTTTCTGTCTCCTCTCGCATTGGTACCCGCTCTTGTTGTGGAGAAACGTTCGGGCATGAGACCGACCTTTGACCGCTGGCCTTGACAGCTGAATCCAGAATTGTTATAATAAGCCTTATGTTCTCAGGAGTCAGTACCTGAGATTCGGTATTTTCCTAGTGACCGGATTTTCTAACATTTTTCCTCGCTTTTCCGACCTCACGAGTTTGGAAAAGAAATAATTTCCACGATATCTCTATCCGTTACAAAGTTCGGTGTAGCGCTTTTCCTTTTTCCAATGTTTTCCAACCTTGGGAATCTGAATCCGTACTTATAGATGCAAAAATGAGAAAAAAACCTTGAAAAATTATAACTAGATAAAATTAATAAGCAATTATGATAGAACACTTATAACTAGATAAACTTAATAAGCAATCATTGTATAAGCAATTATTCACCACAGGGAGCCTTTGGAATAATAATAGCCAACGTAGTTTATTGCGTTATCATAAATATATTCTGCACAGCAGTATGGCGACTACCCCATGGTTCAAATTTCCCCAGCCTACCCTTTCACCATATTAACAAGTACTATCGCTGGTGGACGCATAAAAGGGAGAATGGGTACAAGGCTTCTCGTGTTATTCGGGGGAGACGAGTCATATGTAGGCATGTTTCGTTTACCTATCAAAAATCTCTGTATTTTCAAGATTTTTGCAAAACTTACAATTTTATGTCAAAAACATTTATTTTATTATTTCATAAAACATCAGTGACACATCAGTGTTAGTGATAAAACTGTTTTAATCCACTTTAAGCAAACGCGCGTTGACTGCTCGTTGCATTACTCAACCGGCACAATAATGAAGGGATTTTAAATCGAATCATTACCTGTGATGAAAAGTGGATCCTGTACGATAATCGGAAGCGCTCATCGCAATGGCTGAACCCTGCCGAACCAGCCAAACCATGCCCCAAGCGAAAATTGACTCCAAAAAAGTTACTTATGAGCGTTTGGTGGACTAGTGCTGGTGTCGTTCACTACAGCTTTCTTAAATCTGGCCAGACGATTATGGCAGATATCTATTGTCAGAAACTGCAAACCATGATGGAAAAGCTAGCTGCTAAACAATCGAGGCTGGTTAATCGCTCTAGGCCACTGCTGCTTCATGATAACGCTAGACCACACACTGCACAACAGACGGCTACCAAATTAGAGGAGCTTCAATTGGAATGTCTAAAACATTCACCGTACTCTCCGGACCTTGCCCCAACAGATTATCATTTTTTTCGAAATTTGGATAACTTCTTGCAAAGGAAAAAATTCAGCTCCGATGGGGCAGTCCAAACCGCCTTCAAAGATTTTATTGATTCCAGTCCGAATGGTTTTTTTAGTAAAGGGATCGATGAACTACCTATGAGATGGCAAAAGTGCATAGATAGTAATGGTACATACTTTGATTAAATAAATATATTATAATAAAAAAAAATCGGCTTTATGTTCCTCCCATACTAAACGCCAATTTCATATGTAAGGACCTAATATTATATACCGTGATTTTTTACGAGTTTGTGGCTAGTATTAACAAAATCTTGATGATTGGACCAAATAAAGTTCTTTACAGATAATTGCCACTTTTTTTAAAAATAATGAATATTATACATATAAATAAAAGTGATTCCTTTAGTACATTAAAAATCATTTTAAAATACTCGAAATCAATTTATCTCCAAATTTTCTGTTCCATCAAAAAGAGGCATTTTTTAAATAATCTTTCAATCGGTAATTTATTGATTAATACGGGAGCCATGTCTTAACTCCATACTTATTAATGGCTAGCTGGTCGTACCCGGCATTGCACGGGTTAAGAATTAAGTAAAAAATAAGTTTGAGAGGGAAAACAAAGGTTCCCCTGTTCTCTAAAACATAATGTTTCCATTTAATTTTTTATTTATTTTTTATTTATTAATTTTTTTTTTTTTTTTTACATCTCAGACCCACAAAACATTACATTGATATTTGTCTGTAGGTGCATCAATACATATATATAAATAAATTGTATTTACCAGAAATACATTCATATTAATTAATTACAATAGATCTTATAAACTCAAATACAAATCTACAATACTATACAACAATACAAGAAAAAATACAAATATTACCAAAATCAAAATAAGTCTTTTTTATTTAATAACATATTCATTAATTCTGTATTTTGCCCTTTTTTATTAATATCCATTTTGACACGACATGGGATTTTATTAAATATTTTTGGTATGACATATTTTAATGTTCTTTGTCCATATTTATTTATGACCTTCGGTATTCGTAGTCCTTCTTTAACCGTAAATCTGGTACTATGTTTATGAATCAATCTATGCTTATATGTCCCATCTTCATGATATCGTGTAATTAGTTTGTACCACAAGATAGCATTAATTGGCATAGAGCTTTGTTTCTTGAAGAGTTCCTGTATATCTTTAGTAGCACTTTCTTTATTTATTAATTTTATAGCCGAATTTTGAATATTTTGAATTTTTCTAATATTAGTTTTGCAAGTTAGACCCCAGCTAGTTATTACCTTATTACCGATTCCGCTAAACATAAGTTATTGCAACATAACTGTAATACTTAGATATATGATATTGCAGACTTTTTTTGTAGACATTAATGTCTTCTATAAAACTGTAGTACATCTCTTTGCTCTGTTTAAATAATTTCCGCAGCGTACGCGATATAAGTTTTTTTTTGGTATTTTTTTCACACGTTGGGTTACATTATCAAAGTTTTCATATGGATCCCTAACATTTTTGAAAATATTCTATAGCCTATGCTCATCAGGGATAACGTAGGATTCTAAATTTGTGTTAATCTAATAATAAATATTAATAATCTAATAACAAAAATAAATCTAAATGAAAGAATTTTTCAAATCGGTCCAATAGTTTCGGAGTCTATTCTATGCAAACAACCAAATCTTTCCTCTTTATAATATTAGTATAGATTTAAGGTATGTCCAGAATTAAAGTTGAGGCATACGTATGAACAAACTGAAATTAGAAAACAATTTAATTTTGTTAACCTGAGACGGAAAAATTTAAATATTTTTTCTAAATATAAATAATAGTTGGATTATTTAAATATAGGAAAAGTATTTTAAGATAATCTCAGTATATTGAATCAGTAAATCTATACCTATAAAACTCAATGCCTGTCTGCCTGTGTCTGTCTGTTCTCTATACAAATCTACACCGTTTGTCCGATTCGATTCAAATTTTTCATACTTATGCATTAGGACCCAGTAGGTAACATAGGCAACATTTCCCCCTATTCTCTTACCCCTTCCCCTCTCCTGGTATATTTTCGATGCAAATCTGTACCGTTTGACCGATCGGGCTCAAAATGTGTAAACTTATTCATTAGGACCCGGCGGGTAACAAAGGTGACATTTCCTCCCTCCCCTTTTACCTTTTCTCCTCCCCCTGATATATTTTACTTAATATTATACTTAGTTCTAAAAAATATTATTCTAGATGAAATTACAAAACAAAAATATATTTGTCTACGACGCATATTTTTCCGCATAGACTTGAGGGTCTCGGAAAATACGAACTTACTGAAAAATAAGATATTGGTTCAAACCGCGGTGCTCCGAATCTTGCTCAGCAAAAAATTAAAATTTAACACAAAATATTATTTTTGATGAGAACATCTTTCTGATAGACAGACTAAAGTTTGGACGAAAAGACGAGAGAAGATGCTGCACCCATTGCTTCGTGATCTGCAGGAAATGGAGTATAAAACTTACACGGCGCGGCGGGCGCCAATTGTATCCCGGGATATACGGGTACGCTGGGTGGACACCGCGACACTAGACTCCCGGGATAAACACCAACGTCAGCCCAATATGATTTTACGGCAGAATAAAAGAATTGAGAAGGTCTTCACTTAACGTCGAAACTGTACACTTTCTTAATGGCAACAACTTTCGTACCGAGTTTTAAGAGCGGTGTTTTATGGAATAAAAGCGAAAGACGAAGCGAATTAAAAAGTAACTCAATCATGTTTTATTACAGTCTCAGAAATAAATAAGTGTATTAATTCGACGTAATCATTCTAATACTAGTAGTTAAGCAATCGACCTATTTCTTACTAGGCTCGGCGGGTATCAGAAATCGACTCTCGCCCATTGCATGTTGCGACTGGTGTCGATATAGTAAGTGGTCGTTGCACGGCCATTCTGTAAGCAATTGTTGGTGTTTGCTTGCTGCTTGGCCCAGCGGGCTCCTGTGGTGGCCAAATCCCGGCGGATCGTGGCTACTACACTAGGTATCATTGGTATCTGCTTTCTGGAAGGCCTGTAGTCAGCAATGGTGGCCGCTTCAAGACAGATGATGGCCATTTGTGTCTATAGATATCTGTCGCCGATTACTTGATGCTATGCCCTGTGGGCGGCTTTAGAGGCCAACTCGCGGTCGATAGCGGCCACTGCACGGTAGTTGGCGAGTATAATCAGCTTTCGCCGTTTGCTTGATTCTTGGCTCTGGTGGTTGATTATGGTGGCCGCTGCGTGGCTATTGGCGTTCGAAATCGACTGTCGCCATTTGCTTGCTATGGTGGTATAGTATGGTGGTAGAGTTATGTTTGGGGGAGGGGATTATCTGCGGGTGGGGTTTGAGTCAATGGGAACAAAGTGAGGAGCGCTGAAGAATTTTGAAATATTATGTTATTGATTAGAGTTTTATTAGAATTATTTTTTTTTATTTCTAAATTTTCGAGATTGTTCATTATTTGGCATTTATATTTAACAGGGTGTAATAGTTTAAGTGTATGGGAATAGAAAAAAATGATTAGTGTTAATAATGTGGTTAGCAAATTCTGAAAAATAATTACTAACAAGACCGCGCCGATTTTCTTTTATTCTTATTTTAAGATTTCTCACGGTTTGACCGATGTATTTCATATCGCGGACACAACATGTGATTTCATATGCGGGGTTATATACGGGAAGGTAGGATGTGGGAAATTTTCTGGGTAAGCATACTGTGTATAGAATTTTACGCCAAGATTTTTTTTTCATCACCGTCATCATCATCCTACATTTATTTCCAATACCCAAACGAATACCAGATTTCTTACCAATTGAACATATATATGAAAGCTTGCAATTTGTACTGTTAGCCTACTGACATATTTCAAACAGACCTTATATACTTTCTAAACAAGGTGTTGAAACAAAAAAAAACAAATAATTATCCAATAATATTATGAAGATTTTCTCTACCATCCACATGTGTGTCAAACATCCATGAAATGTCTAATAAAATTAATAAAGACAACTAGTTTTTATTAAAACGTAATAATTTGTTGTAAACCACAGATTTATACGACATTAGAAAATTTAAGGAATGAACAGAGGATAAAGAAATTTTGAAATTGTAATTACTTGTTTATTACTTACGAGCACTGTTATTTTATGTCATTTTTGGAATCTGGACACTCAATTATACCGAAAAATGTGTTAATATTAAAAATAGCTCAGAAACCCATATTCTGCACTATACCTCTGAATTTAAAAGATTTTATTCAATACCACCTTAAATTTATCCTTTTAATTACATTATTAATTTATTTACATACACTCATACACTTAAAAATAAATTATTTTTTAGATTGGTTGAGCAATTTATGTTTATTAAGTCAGAATATTTTGAGTTTGTTCAAATCTTTCAGAACAGTGCTGGATTTATGTCACAGAGACATTATTAATCAATTAGTGTATATTATAGATATCTCACAGAGACGAAACTGTATTAATTATGGGAAAGTAGGTATAGAAGTCATTTGGGTGTACACAGGACTTATGACCTGTCTTGAAAAAAAGACAGGTCATAAGTCCTGTGTACACCCAAATGACTTCTATACCTACTTTCCCATAATTAATACAGTTTCGTCTCTGTGAGATATCTATAATATACACTATGTTTATTAACTTTGCGGTTGGACGTACGAGCGACTATTAATTTCAAAAAACTACCAATCTTTACATAAACCACTTTGATTGTTTTTAAAGTCTATCGATTCCGAACCACTCTATCTTTACCAACCTTACGACATGCTGAAAAATATCAGAGGAATTTTTTCGAGAATTTATTCCATTTGGTATAAAAAATATCATTTCATTCGTGTTTAGTCAGACGTAATATTGTGATATATTAAAATGTGAATTATATACATGATAATGATAACGATATTTATATTATTTCGATATATTTCTTAGAAATTCAAGTAAAGTTTGGCTTTTTTTAAAGTACGGGTTTTTGACATGGTATTTGACATACTACTCTACAAATAAATTATTTATTTAATTTTTATCCTCAACACTGTAGTCCTTTTTTAAACAATTACACGCCAATGTAGAACACATATATATAGTAAAATATTAATATTTTTCAACATAGTAGCATACTTAATCCGAATTCAAATTCACGAAGTACCTACACGAATCATCAAACAAATTTAAGGAATTTTTTCAGAAAAGTTTCTATCGAATACATTAAGATCTGGATACATTTTATTTGGTTTCAAAATCTTCAGGTAGCTGCTGAGATGTTATTTGAGTATACCTTCAATCGCCCAAATACTCGTATTTTTGAGAAATATCACGGCTGAGTGAATTTAAACGATACTGAAAGTTTTCTTCAATAAAGATATATAATAGATAACAAAGTTAGCAAATTATAAAGCGAACCCGTATCGTCTGCTGATGTAAGCACCGGGGAGACGAAAAAAGACCCCTGAACCGAGTAGGAAGAAGTAGGAAGCTGCCCGTGATCCGCTTACCTTCCAGTAAAAACATATCGCGAGCCGGGCCCGACAAGTTCGCCGCGGCATTTCCCTTAGTTTTCAACAAAAGTGGACGTTGAGAAATTTAGTGGGACAACTTTTGCCGAGATACATCTCCAGCATCCCGACCGGCGGCAGCGAAGTATATTATTTATCATCCCACTTTAGGGGAGGGCGGGGCGAGACCGAGCGACGGCTGTGTGTGCTAAACAGGGTTTTTATAATGTCTACCACCTAAAAATTTATAAAATATTTATCTATTTATTATTTATGTGTTAAGGAATCTCTGCAGAACAACATTTCAAAATAGCAAGAAGTAATGATAAATGGATATAATGTAATAATAACGTAGAACCACAATATAAAACAAAACACTAAATATGACAAAATGAAGCAAAATACAAAATCAAAATAGACAAAATGGAAGTGAAAATAAGAGGAAAATGGAAGAGGTGGCTGAGATTAAGGTTAGGAGAGGTAAAACAGTAATGTGTGTATGTAGTGTGTTAAGCGAGTATCGAAGATTGGCTAGAATAGACCTGGTAATGATACTGAACCACAGTTTATCACTCTTTTTAATATTGGTGATATAAATTATCTTATTTTTGATTTTATCAAATATTGGATAAAAACAACATCTTAAATGATCAGTATTAATCATAATAAGCGGCAGTGCCAAATTTCAGGGTAAGTTTAAACCAGGATCGATTACCTCTTTTAATTACCCATAGGTATTTTCAAAGGCTGAGTCTGTATTTTTAATAAAAATCATTTCTTTGGCCAAGTATTTTTAATTTTTGACTCTGTAATAATTCATGAGATCCAATTATTGTCGAAAAACACATCACAAAATACCCAGGCTAAAAAAAAATCACATAGGTATATTGTGGTCTCTTTGGGAATTGAACTCGGAAACCCCGGTATGAGAGCAATTATGATATTCACTAGAATCCAGGGACTGTATTGAAAGTTACCCGTACAATATTGCATATAGTCAACTTAAAAATCTCATTATTTTGAAGTAGGCTTTTAAATAATCGAAATCCGTGGTGGCAAGAAGGTGGGAATTTGAACAATGTATTTTTTTACGTTAATTAGATAAGTTATATTGTACTGTAGAAAATCGCTTCGCTTTTTTAATAAATTATATATATATTCAATGTTCTTTATAAAGAGGAAAACAGGAAATAAGGGACATATCTCGTAATTTCTCTAGCACAATTATCAACATATTATTCAAATTTTAATAGTTCACAATATTCTGCCAGATAAATATTTAATGTCGATCTCTATATCCCAGTTTATATGTTTAAATAAAAGTCACGCTTCTTGTTCTCACTGCACGCCCCTTCTATTTTGCACAACCCCTTTTGGCAGTCTTCCTTTATTTTTTCAGTTCGGAAATATAATTTTACGTCTTATAATCGTATTTAATAGAATTTCTCAAAAAACTTCATTCAATATTTCAATTCAATTCATTTTATAATAATTTTCAAATACCATTTTTTTAATTAAAAACATGTTTTTTTTCTTACTTTCCCTGAATTATTGACGTGAAAAGTCTTTTTATTGAAACATAATTTTATTGATGAATTCATCAGCTGTTTGCTTTTCTTTTAAAAGCACTTACCGTAATTCAAGTAAATCCGAAAAAACTTTGAAAACACTCTGTATGATAGCTAGCGACAAGGTGGGGTAGAGAAAGGTCTCCACTGATTTATGCCTCGATTAACATATTAAAGAATTGAAGCATCTTAATAAATTTGTCGTTGTTTATAGTGTGACTAATTTTTATTGAAAAAGTTGGACCATTCTATGAAACTTGTTTGCCAAGTCATAATTAATATAACCTTGGTACCCATCTTCTCAAAATCAACTTGAGAAGGTGGGTACAAAGGTACATATGCACTTATATTTTACTAGAGGTCCATACACGGTGTTGCTTGTATTATAGATTTAGCCAAAAATGTGAATAATAACAACGATTTTTCCATTTTGATCTAGGCATGGCATCTAGGTGGATGAAATGTTCGGGAGAGTGATGTGGAGTGAGTATATTTTCTTCAAGGTTGTATAATGCTTCAGATCTGTACGACTTTTCACGTGTGCGAACATAACCAAGCGATAAATAACATAATTATCAAGATTCTAGTACCTAAACAAATCGCTATCCGGCCCGATTCTGAAAATAACAATGTCTGAATCTTTAAGATCTTTATCCCAACACTTAATAGACGATAATAATAATTAAAAATGTCCAGAGCGGATTTTTCTATTCTACGGCTCAAATACACTATATGATATAAGAAAGATTGTTTCTTACAAACGTATTAATTTCTTCATCCACAGCGTCCAGATGAAATATCATGGCTAAACTTGTCATAACCGTGTTCGGCGTTACTGCGTATTCAAATCTTCCCATCCTGACATTTGACAGATATGTCTGGATCTTTAAGATCTTTATCCCAACACTTAATAGACGATAATAAACGAGACATAGCTTTACGTCGGTGTTTGTTTCTGTAAGTTTCTACATGAGATAGATATAGAGGGAGGGAGAAAGATGTAAATTGTTATCTGTCAAATGTCAAGATGGGAAAATTTGAATACGCGGTAACGCGGTCAAGTTTAGCCATGATATTTCATCTGGACGCTGTAGATGAAGAAATTAATACGTTTGTAAGAAACAATCTTTGTTATATCATCTTTTAATACAGTGTATTTGAGCCGTTGAATTACAAAATCCGCTCCGGACATTTTTAATTTTTATTATCGTCTATTAAGTGTTGGGATAAAGATCTTAAAGATCCAGACATTGTTATTTTCAGAATACGGGTGATCATCCATTTACATGATTCAACAACGTTTTTCGAAAGCCGAAAAACTTAAAATAATAAAGATTACTAATTACAAAAACATTTGTTCGTGTTTAGTTTCTGCATCATGGAAAAAACAACAAACTGCAATCATGGGAAAAAATAACATGAAAAGATTTAGGGTGCTGATGTGCAGTGTCAGCGTTTTTAGAAGCAGACTAACTCATTGAATAATAATACCCTTCTGAATATGCCCACAAGGGCTTCGACATTCCTTGACTAAGAGTTACAGAAAGTTAAGTTTGAGTACAGACAGATAGACAGACATTTACTTAGATATGTAGGTAGATATGTAGGTTAGATATTTATTAAAATTACTATCTTCTCGGTAAATTGCTTATTAATTAATTTAGAGTGCATTAAATTTATATCTTGGCGGGGGTGTGAGGCCGTAAGGGAAGATGACAATTGTTTTCCGCGGGTAACATATTTGGGAGAATCTGTCAAACGGTGTAGATAAGTATAGTAAAAACATTGATGGGAGGGGGGGGAAGAGTAAAAGGGGAAAGAAAGATGGGGACTTGTATCCGCAAGGTTCTATACAATAAGTATCCAAAATATGGGTCAGACGTTGTAGATTTGTATAGTAAATACATTGCTGGGAGGTGGGGAGAAAGTAAAAGGGGAAAGAGAGATGGTAACTTGTATCCGCAAGGTTCTATAGAATAAGTATCCAAAATATGGATCAGATCTGTTAAACGGTGTAGATTTGTATAGAGAACAGACAGACAGACAGACATTAAGTTTTATGGTTAGTTTTATTATTCACATTTGCATTTATATGATCAAAAATCTCCAATTAAACGCGGTTTAAGATAAGTACCTACTATATACTCTAAGGTGCTCTCCCATATTCCCCTGCCTCGTGCTGCTTCCGTATGAGTTAGCAAGTCCAGACCCATTTTGTTTTCATACACATTTTTTGTTGTTTCTTCCAGCTTAATTTGGGGCGATCCACCAATCGTCTTCCTTCCGGGGTTTTCAAGAGGATATTTCTTGGTATTCGTTCCTCTGGCATCCTTAGCACATGTTCAAGTCACCTCATTTGTGATTTTTCTATATATAGGAACAGGGGCTCCATGCCGAGTGTGTGCCTTGTGTCGGCACTTCTCACTCTGTCTATCAGTGTGACAGTGTGAGAGCTACTCATCTCTGCAACCTGGATCCTTGTTCTCATGCTAGGATCCAAATTTGTCGGCCATTAGGCATGTTACACTGTGCCAATAATATCAAACCAAAAACATATTCTAAGGTTGAGAAGTGATTTGATCGGCACATATAAAGATTGCTGGCACCAGAGGAATAGTAAATTATTATGTAGTGCATGTATACAATATGTTTATTAAAAAAACATTGGTTTCAATACAATTAAAATACATGGTTTCAATTGAAACTTAATAAATTTTTTTTTTTAAATATCTCATCATTAAGTAGAAAATTAATAAATCACTTTAAACAACCGTATTCATAAATCTAAACGTGAAAATAAATATAACCACTTAATAAACAATATGGTTGTAAATTTATCTAAATCCGGTATTTAAGAAATTCAAAGCCCCGCTTAAATTAATTAACAAGATCAAAAATATTGACGCAACTAATCTATAAAAGTGATCTAAGCTATTTAGGACGATAAAGACGTAAATTTATTTAAAGCTAGACGGAGCGTTAACGTACTAATCTATGATGTTAAGCATTCTAACTTTTAATCTCTGCATCAAACCTTCATACTTAGGTAATTTTACGGTCTTTTTGAACCTCAGTATAAATATTCGACTTTTTAAGCAAAAATTTACCGATGCTAAGATAAAACTCAATTGAAAGTAGTTAAAGAAAGACGTCAAAAGTTGAAAAATTTAATTTTTTTTTTTTCTGTTGTCTTTCTTTTCTTTTCTGTTGTCAATCTGAACGAGAAAATATATTTTGTACTCTGAAAACTATTTAAGTAAATTTAAAATAAGAAATGCGTGAAGAATTTGAATTTGAATGCGCGTACCTACTCAAAACAAAAATCAAAGTTTTTAAATCAGTTCAAAAGTTTAAATCAGTTAAAAGACTACTATCGTTTACGCCAAAGGTTGCATATTTGCAGCCTACAACTTTTTTTGATAATACTCCGTGATTAATTCTAATTAACTCTTCCCCTGTGAAATACTTTCATAAAAAACCAGAGGACTTTTTCTGTCTGCGTTGGACTTGATGACGCGCCTCGAAAAAGCTTATTCCAATGTCTAGCGAGCGTTCTTTAGTTTAAAGTTTTATTAAAATATGACAAAACAAAACAGATATGTTGATAACAGTTTCTGAAATTGAATTATGGTATAATTTCTATTGATATAAATATTTAAATTTTTGTTGTTGGTGCTTCATTTTAATGTTTTGTTATAAATAAATTGTTCATTTTAATGCTGTAAAGCAAAACAAATTGCTTACCAAATAACATGTCGTTATCGTAACTTCAACAAAATTCTAAAGTCCAATCCCGATCGATTTTTTCTGTAGTAAATAATTACCAAAAAATACATGCCCAAAATATGTGTTTATTTTAATTGAATGGATTTGACACAAAAAGTTTTCGAAGATTCATTATTTATTTATTTTTTATATTTATTTATTACATTTATAATAATATCTTTTATAATAAATCGATCCTACGTTATAACATTTTAAAGACATTATACTCCCCATAATATGAGCCAAAGCTCGAGCTTATGGGAGGAGTATTTACAAGCCGAAGTATTTACAAAAGCAGAAGCCATTTAGAAGTAATATTTTTTTATACAGCACCCATTTGAGACGTGGGCAATGTTACAATATATCGTTGCCCAAAATCAAGAATTTGACTTCTTTCTTAAAATTTTACTTATTTATTTTATTTTATTTATTATGTATTTTGGAATGTTTTCTTGAAATTTATTTTGCGACAACAATGTATTGTACCATTTAACCCCCAAGTATGTATAATGATGTTGTGCCATGGTGGTTCTTAAAGTTGGTATCTTTATTTGTGCATAAGGGCCGTTATTAAAACAATACTCCAGACAAAATTAATAGCAGCAACGAAAAACTTTTTAGTCAGATGCAAAGTTTGCATTAAAGGAGGTGGAGGACATATAAAATAAATTATTATTAAAAACTCATTTCTATGTTAAACAGTAAATTATATTATTTATTTAAAAGAAATAAAGTAAAAAAATAAAAATAACAGAAATATTCATATTTGTTTTTGAAGCAACATTCGTGCCCCACCCTGTTTTATGGCAAATGAAGATGTAAATAAAGAAATAAATAAAAAATAAATACTATACTAAAAAATGGACGGATAAAAATCTGCTTTCAATAAATGCTGACAAAACATACTTTCTCTATTCTCTATTCAACAGAAATATAAAACTGACATTAATATTAAATTCCACACCAAAATTTGTATTTAAATTTGTATTTTGTAATTTGTATTAAAAATTTGTATTTTATGTTTTATGCACGGAGTATTATGAAGAAAAAGACAGTAGAATTATTAAAGACAAGAATCTTAAATGGAAAAAATCCATACAATTTATCTTATCAACAAAATCAAGTAAACTACCTTCATATTTTTAAGATTTATCTAAAAATAATATATTAGGCATTTATTCAGTTACATTTGCAGTACGGTTTTATTGGATGGAAAGGATCATACAAAACTTCATTTTCACATTTAGAAATTGCACAAAAATGATAATAAAAATAGTTTTGAAAAAAATTATTTCCCAAATGCCCAACTATATAAAGAAATTAAAGTAACTACTAAAAATAATAGATATACATAAAAAAATATATATTAAAAATATTTTTAAAAAATTAAATGCTAAAAGTAATTTTTGAACCTCAGGATTAAGGGCCAGTTGTATCAACTTGCCTTATAGTAAACTCTCGTTTAAACCATCGATTTTTTCATTTTCCACCATTGAAGTCCCAACACGTTCGCCGCCTGGTTGGCATTATTTTATGCTAAAGCGTCCTCTCCGCCCGGCCTGTCATCCCGGCAAAAACGAAGACCAATGACACAATCCGTTTTCGTAAAAATCTATGTTTTTTTACGAAAGAAATCCATGTCTATATAACCAACCTTTTTTCCGACACTCTGCCGACCTCTGTTCACACTAGAAGTGCATCTTTCATTATCGCGTTAAAAAACAAAATTTCACAGCTACCTTGCAAAATATATGTATATTTCCTTGTGTTGAATGAATATTTGTAGTTTGTATACAATAAATGTTTGTATTCAATTTTATTTTATATTATTTAGATAATGTAATGAATATTTACACTTTAAACCAGCAAATTTATAAAATTTTACTATTTTATTGTCATTTTAGTTTGAGTTTATACCTGTACTCCTTCTCCCGTACACGAGTCTCTGACTCTTATAGATATGTAAGAAAAGTCTGTTTATTAATTTTGAATGATTTATTATCTGGTAGTGGTTTTTACTAAGTTTACTTTTTCTTTTTCTGTGATTTATTATATCACTTTATATAAAAGGAACCAATAAGTAATAAAAAAATAATAATATGTTCCAAGTATAGAAAAATCTCACTAAACGCAAAAATCAAATCACTCTCTCAAGAAAAATGGTATAATTTACCGTTTTAAAGAGCTGACCCAAATATAGAAATTGCAGAACTTTTCTGAAATTTGGATAAAGTGGCCAGCAATATTTCGCACAAAGTCTCGTGACAACTGCAAATAATAGAGATGCCTCAGTTAACTTATTATCTGGTGCCATGATTTTGTGTCCGTCTATCTGTCCGTTCGTCTGCCGTAACTTCGTGCAACGTCCGTAACTTTTTTATAGTCTTTTTCTTTTTCCTTTTTCATAATTTTTTTCTTTTACTTTTTTAGTAATTTTTTTAGTCTTTTTTATATATAAATATATAAATACTTATTCCTTAGGAACCGACATTTAAAATTACCGTCATTTTTGACGGAAATTTTTTTTTGCAAAAAAAATAATTAAAAGATGATATTTTTCTTCCATCATCATTTAAAAATTTTCTCAATTGGTAAAAAATGTAAGAGAAAGTAATACTTGCCCGGACAAAGACAGATAATGCAAACGTCTTTTTATGGATAGACGTTCCCGGAATTTTTTTGTAGATACCTGAAACTTGGTAAATTATCGGTAATTTTGATTCTTATTTACAATATCAATTACATTTATTATGTAAACTCGTGTTTTTAGCTCTCGATCCGAGCGACAGCTGGCCAAGCAAAACCCACGCCAATGACATAGAATATTCTGTATGCGATCTTTACAGAATCCGGACACGAGGAGGGTAAATCTATTACAATTCGTAGTATTTTTAATTTAGAAAGAATGTGGAGTGTCTAGTTTTATAGTGTAAATATCTAATATATTACACGAATTCTCTAACTGTCCGATTAAGATTAATCATTTAACAGGACGTAAAAATTCTGTGAAAGAAATGACATCCTATCCTTTACGCTAATGCCGCATTTACTAAACAGACAAATATTTATTCGTGTGTCGTACAAGTCGTATTAATATACTTATTCGTATAATGACAACAAAAAAATTGAAAGCACAGTTAGTCGTTTAAATGATTATGCCCGACACCCAGAGGGCGGCGACTCCATCAATCTTTGGAAATAAAATGAAAAAATATATTTGGAATTCCATGTTAGAATGTTTCGTTAAAACGTCCTATTTATCTCTATTTTTGCGAGATAAATAAACACAATTAATTCTAAATGACAATGAATTATACCAGCGTTCAAATGTTAGGGAAAACAAAAGAAAGGATTAGACTTCAAACAAAACAAGTATCTCAAACAAAAGAATCTCTATGATTGTATTTGTAATTTATTAAGATTGTTAACATAACAAAATAATGTTGGGAAATGTTTTAGAAAGTGCAAAGAGAAGGAGAATAACTAAATTAATTTATATTCCATACTTTAATCCTCGGACTAAATAAATGGTTACAAAACATAATTCCCTTAATTTTTTAAATTCTTTATATTAGTTTCGCCGGCGTATACAAGTGTGTATGGAAATGTCTGGGAAGTGAAAATTAGCACACTTCCCGTCATCCAATCGAACTAAAATTTTACAAGTCTACTCGATGTCGATGATAACGCATTATGACAACTTTGTCGGTATGCACAATTATTGTCGTTGTTTTCGTTTTTAGCGAAAAAAACTCGTCGACCGAGAGCTCGATTCCAAACGGTCAGAGCCCGCCGTCGTCTTTGGAAAATATATTCGTCGCGGGACGTCTCTCCTCCTCAGAATTGACTCGAATTTCAGTTTTTTTAATTTTAATCCGAAAACCACTTTGCACTTTGCAACGTTAATAACTTTGCGAGTTTTCGTCCGATCCTAAAAAAGAAAACCTTTCCTGAATGGTGAAAAAGGTACAAAATTTGGCCGTCTTTCTTTTGTGTGTTGTAATTCTACATCCGTCTCTTTCTCGCGGCGTGACAAAAGTAAAAACCCTTTGTTTTTTTTTTCCGAGCGCGATGTTTCTGCGACTGTTTGAATGAAATTCAAAAATCGAGTATCACTTTCAAATAAAAGTAAGAAGCGCCATCTTTGGCTCATTCTTCCATTTTTTACCCCCTCCAATTTTTTTTAATATCCACCCAAAATCTAAATTTTCTTTTTTTTTAATAATTCGGTTAAAAAAATCGTAGCGAGGTGCGACAACTTCCTACACATAGCGCGTAATATTGCGCGTCAGGTCTACATGAAATTTATGTTCGGAAATGCGTGTCCACGGAATGGCGTTCGTTTTAGAGTTTTTTTGTCATTTTTTATATTTTTGTATGCTGCTCTGCGATGTAATGACCAATTTTACTTGTAAATATCGCAATCGATTCAGCACAAGTGCCGCAATCGAGTGTACTAAAAATAAACGTTCCGAAGTGATGCAATTCAGAATTAAATTCGCTTTCATTCGGTTTTCACAGTTTCAGCTGCTACTCCACAAGGGGTGGTTCTATCTAAAAATCACGATTTGTGTTTAGTTTGAGTTTTTACTTTCCAACTTTTTGACTTTTTTATTTATAATTTTTTAAAGATCCAAGTAAAACAGAATTATTTTACACCAAATCTGGAACTATTTTCATACGATATTCATTTTTTCTCCAAGATGCTAAGAAGGGCGCTCGAAAGATAAACACTTGGGTGACGTCATTATGATAAAGTAGTATAGGTGAAAATTAGTCGTTCCTAGAAGCATTCATCCTATACAGAAAAGAAATTTGAAGTACATCAAATGAAAAATTCTGAATACAGGTCTTTTTCTTGCGTATTTAGAATGTATAATGAAAACCTTGTTTTTGTAGGTTAAATTATTAATTTCATCAAGCCACTTTTATTTAAAAAGACTATTCATGATAATGGATTATGTATTTTTTTTTAATATTTTGATAAATCAATATATTGCGATAAATCTGAAAATATATTATAATAAATGAAGACTCCTGCACGGCTTAGATAATTTTTGAAATAGTTTTTTTTTCTTTTTTGTTATATTATTACGCAACATCTGTATCAGTAGCAGTCTTAAAGAATGTCATTGTCTCGTTTTAAAAAAATATAATTTCCCTTTTTAAAAACAAACAAACAATATTCTACGATTCAGTATTTTATAAACAGTACAGTAAATATATATATTATATATAATAAATTATTTTTCCTGTTAGCATGTTTTAATTATTATTTATTTTCTACCTTTTAATATAATTTTTTGACTATAAGAAATATGTAGGTATATAATAATACGAGTTATTTATCACGATTTTTAAAATTATATCATGTTCAAAACTTTCTCTCGTTACTTTTATCTATTCATCAAATAAGTATAAATATCGTAATTTCGCAACAAATAATAAATAAATAATTATTCTGAATGCAAAAGTTGATTAAGTAAAGTAATCCGCGCGCGTGATAACGCTTTTAGGAATGAAGCTTTAATATATTCAACTGAAAACAAACAAGTTATCAAGTATTTACTAATTGAAATCGTTTAGTTGTAATCTGCAAGTGTTGAAAACGGATGGGGTGCGTCTGGAGAGGGTCTATTGATGACTAGTGCTGCGGGGCTAATTGCGGCTAATTGTCCGATCACGCACAACAGTGTGTTTCCCGTAGGAACACTACCAGGCGGGATATTGATGTGTAAAATATATTTATGACTAATGGAGGTACCCTTCAAAAGGAACAAACTACAAATGCAGTATCCCAGTAGAGAATTACACATGTGTCCTTTTTCTTCTACGGCGTGAATATTCAATTTAATATTACATATTTATATCAAAATTGCAGTTTGTAGGGGACACGCGTTAATTAAGTGTTTATTAATTAATTTATTATTTTATTGAAACGCAGAAACGGGTTGATTTAATAATGTGAAAAAATATTTACTTATATATTTATTAATTACGCTTAAAATGATGATGTTGTGGTAAGTGAATGATTTCTGTTGCCAGTTAAAAAAAACATTTTAGAGTACCTACATTAAAAATGATGATGTTGCGCTAACTGGATGATTTCTGTTGCCAGTTAAAAAAAACCTTTTAGAGTACATTAAAAAGATTGACTTTTTTGAGTTTTACAGATCAGTTTAAAATAGATTTAGATTTAATTTAATATTTAGAAATATAATATGCGTTATTTAATACGAAGATGATATTTATTGATTAGAAATAACGAAATACCACATTTTTTTCAATCAATTCTATTTTTATTTATGGCAAGTCATATCGATATTTAATTTTGACATATGACCGTTTGACAGGTTAAATGTGTTTAGATACACCTTTATATTACGCGCTTAGATTACATGGAAACGAACGCGAAACGCATTTAATATCGTAAATATTATTTTTTTCCGCCTAAATTGTGAGGTTAAAACACACACGTTAATGTCACGATCTTTGTATTAGCATAATAAATATTGCGTTTTCGAAATTCCGATGGTTGAGAAAGTCACGTAGATGTATTGTGACAACACTTGAATTGGTCGCAAAACGCCACCATAACTTCACGCAGGGCCTAGCATTAGGCAATGGACGATAGCCAATTGTAAATAGCAATGGCCGCGGAGCGGCCACTACAGGCCGCGCAGCGGCCACTATGGGCCGCGCAGCGGCCTATACAGCCGCCCGCAGGGCCTAGCAGCAAGCAATCGGCGATAGTCAATTGCTTAATTGCTAGTATTTATTTATTATGTTCACACTTTCTTATAAATATGGTAAAACGTACAAATCTCATAATGTATAATTTAATAATTTTCTAAAATAGAGCAACCCAAAGTCATTAGCGAAATTGAATTTGTACTTTTTTTTTACCGAAAAGTTTTGGATTGATTCTTTATAACAATATCGAAGAGGCGGGATAGATTATCATTAAAAACCATTACAATTACAAGTTATGAACATAACTCTGTGAAAAAATCCAGTAATTGTTTTCTCAGAACATATTTACCTATATATAAAAATATTGTTAAGAACTATTAGGCTTAAATAAATTTTTATTACATTCTCAACAATCATTAATATTGACAGGATTTAATACGATTAGTGGAAGACGTTTTTTTTATCTTTAATAGACATAATACATGTATAAGTCAACACACTTAAAGGCAATCACAACATGTCCCCTATGTCAAATCAGGTTGGCAGTCAAAGGTTAAAATAAGTGTTGCACTCCTCTTCGGTGGAGATCCAAATTTCTTACTCGGTTGCATGTCCTCTCATGGATTGAGGGAAAGGTGCTTAGATTTTTGTAGCGTCTTACCTGTGAACAAGAGAAAACATGTAATTAACGTTAATTGTAACAAGTCTTAAGATATTTTTTCTTATTAACAAACATGCACATTTATTGTATACTTGTATATTTTTAAATATCGCACTGTTAATTAATATTAAAAAATAATATAAAATTTTAGCGAATGATTCAAAATGTACATTGATGGAAAAGCTGTCCCTTTTCGAAGTTTCCAAAAACTGTACATCCAACTTATATTCAGTGTATTTCATGTATTATTAAATATTGTAATACGGTATTACGTATAGTGTAATAAGTAGAAATATGTAGTTATAAATTACAAGAATTTTTTTGCTATTATTATAAGACCTGGAACCGTTATTTCGTTAAACATATGGGATATTTGTGAACTTGTGGCTTCGATAAAACTTTTCTGAAAATGTACCTGATATCTATCTTAGTTTACCAGCTAAACCTATAATTTTGTTTCAAATTGACGGCTGTACAAAACCTTTTAAGATTATCACTCTATCGATATAATACCCAGATGAAAAAAAATAGCGCATAAACATACACAGACGATGTTTTTATAATTCTAGTAGCCAGCGAATGAAGAGATTTTTAAATAATACAAAATGTAACAAATGTGACATACATGATCCAAATAGGAAAATATCCATTTGCTGTTTGAATATTGGCAGAATCAATTTTGATAATATATCTACATGATACATATATTGTTGCATTGATTAAACGCATGTAAATCTCATGTTTAATCTAGAGACATGACTCTCATTGTGACTGTATAGTTAGGAATGATGTGACGTTATCCATATACACATCTTTATTTAAAAAAAATGTATATATATATATATATATATATATATATCACATACACCAAATATTGTGTATTTCTTTTTAATAATAAGTACAGAGCTACAAAAAAATAAATTAAATGCCATTACTCTTATAAAGAAAATTTTATGCGTCTTTTGTGGAAAATTCTATAAATTACGATACATGTGTATTATTTTATATCCATGTGCTGATCAATTTATATGCGATGTCAATCACAAAGTAATAACTGAAGTCTTTTATTCAACGTATAGACTTTTTTATAAAGGTTTTTTTCTGCTACTATCTCAAAGCAGCCCACAATAGATGTTTAAATAATATTTTGTACTAATACACAAGCTAAATATATACTTGGGCAGAAATAAACTTAAAACAGATTTTTATGTGTCTTGCGAAGCACTTTCCTGATTTAAAGGAGCATAAACTATTGGAAAAGGCATCGCTTTGGGTTAGTAAAATCGGTTAAAGTACGCGAGTGCATCTTTTATTATATATCTCTTTTAGTGAAACTTTCCCGAGAATGAGAAGGGGATGGGTTCGGGAAGAAGTAGTGTGTCCTAAATAAAACTGGATTTAATGAAAGAATGAGAGACTGCTTCGCCTATTAAACGCAACAAGGCATGATCAAATCAGGGCATAAACGGAAAATACAATTTATCCACTTCTCTATGGTCATTATTTGAAGATCATAAAACGCAACAAAATCAAGATACGATAGTATTTATTTATAAGATACGATAGGATTTAAGTAATGGACTGTCTTGAAGCGTACTATTATATTTTAATGCGGGTACTACTATTTTTTAAAAGTATACAACCATAACACTCTGATATTATAGAGAAACCTTGCCGATTTCAAGATATTATTAATTTTGTAGTACCTATCTGTTTCTTTCTTAATTTCATATTTCTTTTTAGCATATCACATTCGTAGACTGAGTGAAGAATACTGTTTTATAATACTTAATAAATGTGTTTTATTCCCTAATTGTAAATCTTATAACAGAAATTGTATATACTTCTTACCTACTTAAATTACACTCTTTATTTTTTATTTATGTTTATTTTTAAATGGATACCTATGTATATCATATTCAGTAAAACTTTATTATCTTAGTTATCAACAGTGTATATTATTTTTTATTAGTATTTCGCATCGTATAATAAATAAATAAAAATTTGCTTATCCTCTATATATAATAACGATGTTGTTATATTAGTAAGACAAAAAATAAATACACGTACCTAAAGTTTTTATGAGAATGTCAAGGCATCTGTGAAACGTTAAGATTGACGAAGCGACAAAAGAATAGCGGCCAAGACGTGATTGCCTAGTTATATTACTACCTTATATACTATAGATATGTAAGAAAGGGAATTATATCATAGGATTGATATGATTCTCATAGGATCTAGGACTGATTGGTCGGGCTGGCACCCGATGTGTTCTGCGCCAACAGCTAGCCAGGATTAAATTTTTTTTAAATCCGCCCAGTTGAAAAGAGTGTCGGTGTCTTTTTCGGTGAGAACCGATATTCTTCTTCGTGTGTTCGAATCAGTTCATGTTAGCTTTCCGGAAGAGATAGATCGATCTGTTCCGGAATCGACGAAGCCAGAAGAATTGGTGATTGAATCGACACCCGACGTACCAGAAAAATGCAAGTACAATTTGTCCACTGCGTCATAGTTAGCTTTGGCCCAGTGTATCTCGGTGTCATTTATTATCAATCATTATCAGCGGGATTAGGAACGAAACTATTTTTTTTCTAATTCCCGACCCGCGTGCGATGGTGGCGACCCGTCCGTCATTGTACACCACCATTGATACCAAAACGCAAGTGATGAGTTGTCGCCGTATGAGGTGGTCCCTCGTAGTGACTTTAAATTTGTTTTATCTTATTTTAATTACTAAATGCTATTATATATATTTTAATTGTGTGTATTTGACTGCTTAAACTTACAATTATTTGTACCCAATCATAAAAATTTATTGCGTACAGGTGTACGAATATATAGGTTAATATATGTATAGGTAAAACAAATGTTGATTTTGTTCCTAATACCTACATTATTCTCTCTTTTTTTGTACAACTTACCTCAACCACATACAACATCCCAGATATTACCAGATAATAGACAGAAACTAATTAATGTGCTGGTCTATATTTCTAAATATTCCTGAAAAACTACAAGAAAATATGTTTTTCTTCGATTTTATAAAAATCATAAAACCCAATCAATAATTCCTCTTCCAGCACTAAATGAAATAATTAAGTTTATTAAGAATTTTTTAGTTTTATGATGGCTACCATTCTTCAACACATTCGTAGATTGGGGTGGCTAACGAATTTAGCTGAAATATTCACCAGGTCAATTTTCAAAATTTTAATCGAAATGTCATAAGAACTACGGGAGTTACAGTGTCGACAAATTCGTTGTGTTTATACCTACATAGGTAAACATGCTTTTCATCTTTTATAGGACTTCTGGTCACTAAAAAACGCATTAAAATTTTGCAGAAACTACGTCATAGGACACTCTGGAAGAGGTAATATTTGCATCGAAAAATAAATAAATATTAAAATTTAACTGAGATAGAGAAAACGTTTGTATAACTTAGCGCTCCAGCTCCAGAGTGACTTTAGACATTAAAGTCACCTTATTTTTCAATAAACAAATAATCGTGTACTCACCTCGAAGGTCAGTTTCGCCGTCAACCAAACAAGGCGAAGATAGCTGCTAATACTCTGATATACTCTGTATATTGTACAAAATCGTATCAGTGTGCAAAATTATGAGACGTGGACTCTACCTACCCTAAAACTAAAAAAAACGTCGTACGTGCGTTCAAATGTAGCACACATGCGACAAGTGATAAAATTGATTCTATAATGGTATTAAATCGGTAGCTAAAAGCGGCCATCGAACCTGCAGTAAAGGGTCGACAGAGGGCAGTAATGGCCCGGCCCGGATATGGGGAGTAAAGAAATAGCCCTTATTATAACGGCGCCATCTGTGAGAGGAAAATGACGATGCTAAATTTCATAGTTATTTTACGGCAGGGCGCACACGTACATTTTTCCGAACTGATATAATATTGCGTTCCACATCTTATTATGCACTAAAATATCCTTTTTCAATTTTTGGAACTTTATTATCTGTTACTGTCATTTTCGTTACACATTAATTTTTAATATATTCACAGTTGTTTTTGTAGAAAAAAGGATATAATTGAATTTAAAAGTTAATAAAAAAAGGCTTTATTTGAAATACTGAATGAGAAACACAACGACTAGGAAAAATAGTAACTAAGGTGAGCATAAAGTAGAGCTTAGAGCGTGAGATAGATGAAGATAGGTTGATTTTTATCTATCATATTAATCGAATGACTGATGGTACAAGAATTGGAAACAGCCACGAGAGATCGGGCACAGAAAAACCAGAACATATTATGAAAGATTACTATGGAGAACGTGGCATTCAATAATCTTACTTCAACTCCATTCAGTTCATTACGATGGTATGTATGTTTGTAAATTCAATATCTGATGCAGATATTTTTATTTTATTTTTTAACAAGCACACCGACAACAGGTCATGAATGACTCTAATGGATGGTCCTAAAGTGACATTAGAGTACAAAGAGAGAAAATTTCGTGAGCTTTTTGAAAATTACATAATTACAATGAACATTTTGAATATGACATAATTACACAATACACTTTAACGATATGATTAATTGATAATAATAATTAGTAATGAATAAATAATATATAATAATTAAGTTTTTAAATAATACGTAATACACTTTTTATGATAAATAAAAAATAAATAATGCCTTAATGATTAAATGAATTGTAAATAATATTCAGAAAAAATAAATAAATATTGTAAATCAATACTTAATCGCAATTAAGTAATAAGTTCTTGATAAACAAGTTTTTACATAATACACAATTCATTTTTTATAAATAAATAATACATTAATAGTATTTTTTTCAATTTCATAGTGATAAATAAATTGTAAATAATATTTAGTGTAATATAGAAAAGACTATCACAAAGTAATAATTACAATTTAGGAATGATTTCCACGGTGAGTGCACGCGTTCCAAGGTCAACACCGTGTGTCTATGATGAGTATGTATTACAAGCTCAAGCGATCGTCAACCAAGTTTATCAAAATTTCACTTTTGAACTGAGCCTGTGTCAGAAAAAATACACCAAGGTTGCCGTCTCTGTATGATATCTCGTTATAGTAGTTGATTATTCTAGGTAGAGGAGAGAAATAAACTAGATTGGTGTTGTAAAACTTTGTTTGAAAAAGACTTGGAGATCTCATTGATCGGACAGGAATGTTTATATATATTTGTTATAGTATTGAGGGGGTGTCTATTTTGTTATTGACAATTTTCGAGTGTCTTGTCGTATGTATCAAGTGAATCATTTAGACCTTGTTGATATGTCAAAGATTTAAGGATTTTTTAAAAAAAAATTCTACTCTGTTATTCTAGATATCGTAATTGGGTGACCAAATTGTTGATGAGAATTCTAAAAAGCTTCTAATTAGGGATTTGTGCATAGTAATTGGCATTGAAATATCGGAAAATTCTTTCGTTGTTCTGAGAATAAAACCAAGAGTTTTGGAAGCTCGTTTTGCGATATCATCTTATATTTTTACACCCAAATTAGCAGAGAAAGATTCTTGAGAAGTCCAAAACCCACCAATTTTATATTATACTACCCATGTTTCGAGAATATCAAAATCTCTCATCGACAAGTGAAGTATCGAACTAAATGTGTATAGGTACATCTGTTTTTTTTTACAGGGATACAGTCGTCCCTCCAAGATGGAGCCTAACATATTTTCAAAATGATACATTTTTCAAGGCATTTACCGGAAATGTAAGATTAGTCAATGATGCTGCTATAGAAAGTAATGTTTTCTTTGCACGCACAGAAAACCTTTTAGTATCAAAAATATTTGATACAAAGAGCCAAATCCGAATTCTTTCTCAGCGACATATTTTTTTTTACCCAATTTGTGACCAACATATACAACGTTAATTATCTTTTTTATCTCTGACTATCATAAAATACTTCATAAATATACATGTTTAATAAGATAAATGAAATCGACTTATTTTATTATTCGTTAATTCTTAATCCCCTTGATTATATAAAAATCGTTGATTTTATTAACTGAATTGAATTGAAAAGAAATATGAATTTAAATTGACTGAAAACCGAATAAATGTCTTCTTTATTTTAAATCACGGATGTACTTAATATATTCAATTTTTAGAGAATTATGCAAAGTCACGATACTCGCTTAATCTTGCATAAAGAAGCGAAGATACAAGAAAATGGAGCCGTTCAACTAACAGCACTGCGAAGCTCTGTCAATATTTTCACACTCATTTTTCACTTCTGTTTTCATAGTGTTGAAATCTCAATAACAGCGAAATTAAATCACTCACTCAATCATTACATCATGACAAATCTCATGCTATCTTCAAAATCTATCTATCAAAATCGTCAGCGGCGATCAAAATTCTTATTTCAAACTTTTTCAAACAAAGAACCGAGTACATTAATTAAACATAACGGAAAGATGTGAAGATTGATAGTAATATTGTTTTATTTTGAAATACCTACATAATGTTTTTTGAAGATGTGAAATGATAGGAACATAAACACGTATGAGCAAGTTGTGAAGTTAGCAGTATCATTAAACTAATTTTGTTCTCTAGTTTTGAAAATTACAATGAACGTATAATTTAAATCAACGGTTGTAACTCAAAAGCCCTCCGTGTCTTGTGCTTTACCCAATTTTACCCGATAATATCATATTGTCCGACTATTTTTTCAATTTAAATTTAAATTTATTTATTCAATAATATGTACATTATAAACTTAAATTCAATGCATACATATTATCAAGATATCTATATATACAATCTGGTCAAAGGTGTAGGAGAATGGAATATATCAATACCCAAAGCGATTTTGTTCAACGTGGCTCTTGCAACAGGCATAACCATCGGCAGGTTGTTCCTGTATATTGGAATGTGAAACAATCTATGCTGAAAATGTCTAAGGTATAATCAGGAATACACAAACCAATGCTCTGCGTAATTCAGTATTATCGACCATACCGCGCAATAACCAATAAAAATGTGTAATTAAATACACATTCCTTCTAGTCTCTAAACTATTGTAGCCAAGCATACCTTGGAGAAACTCGGTTGGGTAGAGCCAAGGATAATGCCCGTACTCTGTCAGGTAGAGATGTCTCAGAAACTTCTTTTGGACTTTCTCCACCATAAGAGAGTACTTACTCTCATGTGGCTTCCAAATCATCGAGCCACTCTCGAGTCTACTTCGCATCAATGAGTTGTAAAGAGTTCTCAGTACGCGGGTATTCTCGTAAACCCTGGCAGTACGCATAACAAATCCTAATATTCTCAAAGCATTACCACTGATCGTCTCTGTGATCGTGAAATATTAGGTTGCTTACAAATCTAACACCTAGATATTTAGCATTCGATGTTCTTGACAGATTTCGGTCGTTCATTTTGTAGCGAAAAAATAGTTTTTTGGGCCCTGGTGAAGGATGTAACCGAACACTTGGAAACATTAAATATAAGTTTATTTCGTCTTCCCCATTCACATATATTTGATATTTCTGCTTGGAGAAGATGAAAATCGTCCAAAGTTTATACCTTTAAAAACAGCTTTAAGTCATCCGCAAATAACAGAACTTGTGAGAGGTTAAATAATAGCAATATATACTAGTATTCTTGTCATTCTTAAAAAGCAAGTACACGGGGAAGCACTAATACCTTTACCTAGGTACCGAACTGTTGCAATATCTCGTTATTTGTAATAACCCTCGTTTAACTGCGTCACATTAAACGTCGAAATAAAAGAAAGGCTACAAAAAAGATCTAAGAACTTGTGTTCGTTATTGCCAAGAACATAAAGATGGTCATAGTTCGTGTTTTAACGGTTGTACTAGGGGTGAGAATCGATTAATTACCCACGTGAACCCCACGGCTAGCTGGCCTAGACCATCGACACCAAGCAAAAAGGAAACGACCAATATACAGTTAATATTGTTTGGGGTAAAAATTTGGACGGGATTTTTTACTGCGTGTCATGTATCCATTCGCTAAGTGTGTACGGCGTTTGAAGCGGGTCCTTAATTAATACGCAGTTCGCGTACGTAGGTATATTTGATTGTCGCCAACGTCACTGAGAATGGAAGGCGTTACCTTAAAGGAATGAAATATTAACGTCATAACAAGGGGTTCAAGTAATTAATAGTTGATATTATTGGGCTCAGGTCCGGCATAAGAAAGTCCAACGTAAGAACTGTGAAAATAAAATTTCGCTTTTTCGGAAAAAATGTTTTCTCAACCTTCCCCCTTCTGTCAAACGTACTTCCCAAGTATGCAAATTCATTTACTTGTTCCAACCATTTATTGCCTACTAGTATTTACACGTTGTCACACTTTCCTCATTCTCGAATACCATCACTTTTGACTTTTTACATTCATAATATGGTCACTTTCCTTGCATACATTAAACATCCTGCTTACTAGACTCTTGTGTCTTTTTCGCTATTTGCCATTATGCCATTAGTACTGGATTCGTAAACAATTAGTTAAATTGAGATATAATTTCATTTTTTTGTGAAATGGGTGATAACAATAATTTTGTATATATACCGAGTCTACTGCAATAAAAGTTAAACTGAAATATAGTTTCACGTAATGACAGTGGTACATACAATAATCGTTCCAATTTTTAGGCCAAATTATGCATCAATATGATAGCCTAGAAATAAAAATATCTAAGGTGCAGTTTTAGAACAAAGAAGAGCAGGGAGACTTCCACAATGATGAATGATTGCCTTGCATCTGACAGGAGAGACTCAGGGGTCTACCGCGATGCATTACAGCCGTGCCTCGACTGAAACCACCGCCTCCCAATCCTGAATAATGAAGAAGAGGAAATCGGTTTAGTTGATGAAAGTAATCCGAGAATTTTACAAGTATTTTAACGATTTTCCTCGGATAGCTATGGCCATATGTAAACGATGTAGGGTTGTATGTAAAAGGTAGGGTTTTACAGTAGTTAAATGAGTATCGTAAATAATTTTGATGTTATTTTAAAACACTGGATCTGTAAATATAACCTCTGCACCAAAACACTTAAATGCCAAATTCATCTATCCAACTCCTAATAATATGTATTATATTATTGATGGAATCAGGATCAACATTTTAGTAATTGTTCATAGTGATCATTAAAATGGATGTTTAAAATACTATGTTTACTCTACCCAATTAAGTATTTTGTATTTCCAGCCAAGATCACATTTTCTATATGAGAACTTAGTTAGATAAATACTCCACCAGTTGAAGAGAGGCACTTGAAACTCGAGCGTAATAACATTATTAAGCGCAAGTATAATAAAAATAGTTTTATAAATATTCATTTTATTAATTAATCTTTATTATTTGACTCATAATTACTATTATAGGTATTAGGAAACTAGCCGTTATTAAACCCATGAAATTGGGACAAAATTGCTAGATTTTTTAAATTGACTTTATATTCGCTTAAACCTATAACTATTTTCAGAACAATTTACAAACTAATTTCATCGACTTTAAATCTTAAGTATATCAACAGCAGCAACTCATTAATCACGCATTTTTGGTGAAAATTCGTTCCTGTCATCAGTGTTGTTGTTGTAATTTCAGCAGGTTACGGACGGACGGATGAACGAACGAACGGACGGACGGACGTTTGTTGCTGATTCATCAGTGTTGCTGTTGTAATCCACGGACGGACGGACGCACATTGAAAATTAGGAGAGTTCATCAGTTGAATATGTTTTTAATGTACGTCATATTTTTATTAGTAATGGAGAAAGAACTTATAGAATATACAACGTATTCGCCTTTTAAAAAATATAATAATTAGTTTGGTCCTGGCCAGGGCCGACGATGATCGGAACAAGAGTGTAATGGAGACGTATCGCTTATTGTGTTATCGAGTAAATGAGCAAACCGCCCGCGAGCGATCTATCATCGGGCTGAGCTGCCGCGCCGTGCGGAGAGGTGTGCCGAGCCGTGGGCAGGGGCGGAGCGGGAAGAGAAGGCTTAATGATCGACAAAACGCCGAATTAATCGCGCTGGACTGTGGTCGAAGCGAAACTAATTGCGCGGCACTGGGAAATACTGCGATCGTTGCGGTTGTAAAACAATAACGAATAAAATAACGCAACTTTCATTTTCTCGATGTCTGTTTTTGAACTAAGCCGCTACAAAGAACTATAATAATCGATACTTTGCAAGGAATCGCCGTCATTAAATCGAAGGGGGTAGAAAGATCGATTCTATATTTTCAAGATACTGCACTCAAATGCAGAAATTACTCACCACACAAAGAAACGCTCAAAATTAGAACACAACGTGATTTCTTTACATTATCAATAATACCTACATTTGATGAAGTTAAGAATACGAGAAGTTAACACTTGCGAAATGGTATTCTTATTAAAAATTATTAAATAAAATGCTAAATAAAATCTATTGAGCCATATAATTTTAATAATTAATGGCATTGATTAATACTGGTAATTATTGTAATTATGGTACGTGTGCCACTAGGTGACACGCAGTTTTTTGGTGACAGTCTAGAGAAAAGCGGTTAGCAAAAAGTAGAAAATTCGTACGTAATAAAGTTTTAAAAAGTTGAACCGAATATTGAGCCAAACAGCTCCAAAAGTTGAACCATAAGAAATAATATACTAATGTTCAAGTATTGTATTTTATAACCAAATTATTATTGCACTAATGTATTATATTGTGCATTGTTAAAGTATGTTAAGGTTTTTTCTTAATATAGTTTTACAATATTAATTTCAGTAGCAGCACGCGGAGTGTCCAATAGAAAGGGGCACTCCAGGAAAAGTACAACTGCGTACGGTTGAGCAAGTACATCAAAATTTTAAAACAATTTGAAATATAGCTATACTTTATAAATATAAATAAATCTATAGCATCTATTTCCCGTGTAAAATTTATTAAATAAAATATCATATAAAGACCAGAGAATATAATACGTAGGTAAAAATTTTCAGTGGTTTTTCATAAAGAGTAAATATTGTAAACGACGTACATACGCACAGACAGAAAATATTCTATATTGTTTTGCCCGATTTTTTACTGCCCACCCATCAATATTCCTCATTCAAACTGAATCTCCGAATTTCACCTATCAAAACATTTTAGAGAAAAAGGTTTTACGAGTTCTCTATTGCGCCTTAAAAAATCTATCATCAATGCTTAATGTCAATTCTCTTTTCTTTCTGCCTTTTATAACAGAATAATAAAAAGTCATAAACGTTGATCAGATGTTGCTTATTTTGTTGAAATGTTTAGTATGCCGCTTGATTGAAAGAAAAATGATAAAAAAAATTTTTACGATATAATCAATTTTTATGATATGTCATAATCCATGAGTAACATATTAAATGATTCCGTCGTGGTAGTAGTAATTTGCTTAACTCTAATTGATAATTACATGTATTTACATGTTATGATATAATTATTAATGTGAGATTCTCATGAATATTTTTCGCTTCCTACATAATAAAATTTTCTTATTTTACAATTAAAATTATTTGCCTGGTTTAAAGATGTATTATTTTATGCTTTTATATTATATTTTTTTAACAATATAATTTTAAGTTTTTGAATAATTTCAATTGTGTATTGCGAAAAAAATAATGCATGCTTGATAGGGAGGAAATTATCGTATTTTAAGAAATGCAATACAAGTCCGAATAAAAGTTGAATGTAAGATTGGTAACCATAAAAGCTCTACTATATGGATTTGATATACTTAAAATACATATAAAAAATTCAAAATACCAAGCTATTGAATATTTTATAGACAGATTCTTAAAGAAATCCGAAGAGATTATATTGTTTCACATTATGCTATATGGCCCGGCCCGTATGGCATTTATATTGCATTTAGTGGCTCATGAATAATGTGCGTTTAAGACATTTTATATATCTCTATTACTAAAATCATGATATTTGAAAAAATATTTATTAATTTAAAGTTAAAGAATATTGTGCAATACATACAGAGAGTATAAATTAAGATCAACGTAATCGGAAAAATAATGGTAAGAAAATATTATTTAATATGTATTAAACCGTATTTAAAATGTTAAAATAATAATATTTTTCAAAACATAAATAGTTGAGGTAAAAGGACTTCAACCATTAAAGCTTAATAAAGTGAGTTTAAATATTCATACAGGTGCCTTAGAACAACGAAATTTTCATTGGTAATCCGAAGATAAGGTATGTATGTATATATGTACATGTAAGTATTATATTGTATTTAACGGTAATATTACAGAGCTGTAAAATTTATACCTGCTGGTTATATTACATGTTAACTTATGGATTTACATGACAAATTATCTTTTAAAAATGGAAACTAAGATGGATGAAACCAAAAACGTATATAAAATAGGTGAGTGTACAAATTTTTATATTTGAAATCATTTAATTTTTTAATTTCAAATATTAAATAATATTTAATATTTGAAATTAAAAAAAATATTTATATGTATGATACAAAGATATAATTTTTATTAATTTTGGGTGGTAAATTCTGAGAAGAATAAAAAGCGAGCGATGATGAAATGAAACACTTGAATCGTAAAATGAATAAGAATAAAGTAGCGAATATCTCGCCCGACCTGCGGTCTTTGTATCCTTTTTACTTTTATTACGGCTTATTATTGCCGTGCCGTTGAACTTATCCAATTAAATAGATTGCTTATTGGAGAGAGAAACAATACAAAAATTCCAAAGTTGCAGAATTTCTGTGATATGAAAAGCGCACTAAAATCTAAGTTCAAAACTTTATACGAGTTTTATTACTTCTTCCAAGTTGTGAGATAATCGCCGGAGAGCTTCGTCTTCATTTTTCATTCTCAAGAAGTGAATGAATCTTCAATCTCACGCTATAATTCGCAAACTGTCATCGTCTCTCTAAACGAACCCTGTTACTTTATATCTGATGTGATTACTAGATAAGTAAAATTTGTAGTGTTACTTATTATTAGTATTTTCATAATTCATAATATTTTCCTGATTCCACGAATCTTACTAAGATTTGTAGGGTATATATTAATCTATAATATAGTATCTATATGTGGATATATAAATATATATAGAATATATTATCTATTATATATATTATACTATATAAATTATATTATTAAAAAAAAAATAGAGACGTGATCAACGGATAACGTGTCACAACAGATAGTCAATATTCTTCTAGTTTCAAACTCAGCTAAACGCTTTGCTATGAATAGGACTAACATTGCTAGTCTGGAGTGAAGGTTCGAACCCGCGACCTTTTGATCACGAGGCGAGTGCCTAGACCAACTAAAGACCAACAAGGTACTTCCAGTGTATATATATAATATATATTATATTTTATATATCCCTCTCCTTCTCTCTCCTCTCTCTACTCTATCTCTCTCTCTCTCTTCTCTCTCTCTCTCGACAACTGGCTGTTCGTACCCGGCGTTGCACGGGTTGAGGATTAAGTTGAAGATAAATTTGCGGGGGGAAACAAAGGTTCTATTCGAACGGTATAGATTTGCATCGAAAATATATCAGGGGAGGGGAAGGGATAAAAGAAAAGGGGGAAATGTCGCCCATGTTATCCGCCGGGTCCTAAGGAATAAGTTTCCAAATTTTGAGTGCGATTGGTCAAACGGTACAAATTTGCATCTGAAATATATCAGGAGGATTGTAAGAGGTAGAATAATAGGGGGAAAATGTCGCCAATGTTACCCGCCGGGTCCTAGAGAATATGTTTTCAAATTTGGAGTCCGATCGGTCGAATGGTACAGATTTGCATCTGAAATATATCAGGAGGAGAGGAAGGCAAAAAAGAATATGGAAGAAATGTCGACTATGTTTCCCGCCGGGTTCTAAGGCATAAGTGTGCAAAATTTGAATCGAATCGGACAAACGGTGCAGATTTGTATAGAGAACAGACAGACAGACAGACATTGAGTTTTATAGACAAAGATATATATTGTAACGAAGTAGAAATCGGAAAGATAAATTATTTAAAATATTTTTAAAAAATTTAACTTAACTTAATTTAATTTAACGAAATTTTGACAATTGCACAACACTATGGTGCAACATTGCTATAGCGCGAGTCTATAAAAACCCCCGCATCGTGGTAATATCTCTGTTTACGTTCAGTACTGATACGAACACTCCTTACTACGAAGGTTCGGAAAACAGGATCTTCAACTCCTCTCGGTAAAACATCGAAATTCTGTTTCCATTCTGACATCAGCTAAAACCTAAGGTATTATTTTAATTCTTGTATTTGTTCTCATTTTACAGAACCCTCGTTCTCGTACTCGTACTCGAACTCATAAATCGTACACATACCTCGTAATCGTATTCATGCCTTTTATATCGTAAATCATAATCTCATAATGTAGACCATTAAATTAAAGTCAAACCATAGTATTAAGTGTAAATTTTAATAATCAACTAGATTCGCAATGACTCATCATTTGTTTGATCATGATAGATCGTTAATTAATGCAATCCATCGCTTATTTTCTAAACATTACAATTAAAATTAAACTATACAATGTCATCATCTTCAGGTGACAATTTTCATAACTACAATTTTCATAATTCATAATTCAATTTTCATAATTGGAATAGCTCTGACCGTGTCAAATCTATTGTCCATGATCCACTCTGTGGAGATCAATCACACAAAATCACAAAATGAGAGCGCGTTTATCTGAATCTGGAGGAAATCTTCGAGAGCGAGGCGTTCGAGAATTGGAGAACCGGAGCTGGTTGGACGATGGACGCGAAGGAGGCCGCCAGGAGCATCTTGAGGTGCGCGAACGCCATATGGTGCATACCGGCAGTTCTTCCAAGGAGGGTGCCGCCCCGACACACTAGCAGATTCAGGATCATCGACTCGCGGAAATCAGCAACGTAGTTTTAGTGATTCAAACCACGATTTCGAATTGATTTATTTGATAGCTTCAGTGCATGGATAGTGGCCAATTTTTATTTAATTAACCTTGATAAATAAACGCAGGTTTAGATTGTCTATAGGAGAAAACTTTAAAAAATCTGATCTTCCTAATAAAATAAAACTTATTGTAATAAATTGTATTCACATATTTAATCTGTTTTCAATTAAAAATTATAAAATCCATCTAAACCAGTCATATAAACTTCCCGTACTAGCTCCTTCTATAAACTCATCATCTTTATTGCTAGTCTCATCTTTATTGCTGGCAACCGGTGGGAAAGGGCGACAGTCAGATTGATCTAAACCGCGAAGTAATCGCTCCACCCTTATATATATATATATATTAGGGTGGAGCGATTTTTTTCTCGTTTGATAGTGATCTTATAGTGAAAATTTGGTGCCTTTTAGACTTAACTTAAGCCATGGAAAATATTATTTGATTTGGTTTACAATAATAGCCTTAGCAACGTCATTGAATTATTGAATAAATTTGATTTTTCGACTCTATTTTGACGCCATGTAATGTATGAAATTTTAATAAACGGACCTAATTTACTTCACTAAATTATTGCAACTATAGTTTGTTTTCAAAAAAAAATGAAAGAAATGCATGATATTATGTTGATAACTTATAATAAGGGATGTGAGGAAGCGCGAGAGGGGACAGCTAGCAACACTCTTGTCGCGTCGTCAGTCATCAGTGCGCTATTGTTTTTCGCTTGCGTTACACGCTCGTTCGCCTATTTAATATGTAAAATGTTTGTGAGATAAAAGAGAACAACCTACTTATGAAGATGTCATGAAATACTATAAATGGATGAGACATCAACTAAAGTTGCAATTGGAGAGAGCCCAACATTTGACATCCAATATATTCCGATAGAAACATGAACAAAGGTCATGCAAATGTTAAAAACATATCATTTAAAATGCAAAAACCTACTCAAGTCTATCAAGAAACTCTTACCGGAAAAGTTAAAAAGTTTTCGGCAAAGCAGTAAGTTACTTTTTGATATTGCAGCATGCAAGGGTAAAGAATTCGGTCAATGTATATATCTTAATGATAAAAAGGTTTCTAAACAAGAATAAACTTTTTTAATTAATCAAAGAACCTCTTGGGATATGAAAATAGGCAGAATCGATGTAACCATTACGAAAAAGTTGCAAAGACCCTAAAGAGGAAACAGGAACGAGAGAACCACCCAACCACTTAAATACTTCGTCACCTGTTTTAGAAGTACTTCTTCGGCATCGTCAACGTCCGAAAGGCTTAGAAGTTCAAATAATTTCATAATTACCATAAGCGAAGTATGGTGGTGTTATAAGACTGCTTGAAAAACGGCTACAAAAACCGCTCAAGTGGATAATTTGTTTATTACACATGAACGAACTTCCTTTGAAACTTTTGTTTCTTCATATTGATGGGTATCCTTCGAAGGCAAAGTCTTACACTGGGCCATTGGGGAAAGCAATTGAGACCTGTGAACAATTGTCTGTTAAAAATTTCAGCGCATTGAAGGATTGATTCCAGAAATGGTCCAAGATTTGAGTACAGATCAACAGTACTTGCACAAGATTGTTTCAGCGGTCCCCTTATGCGATTTCCCTGAAAATCTGGCAAATAAGCCTCCAGGAAAATGTCACATGCCCGTTGGGTCACACATGGTAATTGAATGCTACGTTTATTTGTAACAACAGAGACACCATAGGAATATTTGACGATTTTTGCTACATTTGTTGAAAAGTGTATGCACCGTCCATAAATCTACCATCCATAACACCACCATAAACATTAAAAATAAACTATCATGCAAAGATGGCACGCGGCATCTTTTTAATACAATTATGGCCTTTAGGTATCTACCAGAAGATCTAAAAAGGGTTATCGATCGTGTCATAACTTTAATAAATTATCAGGAAATATTAACTGAACCACCGATTATGAAAATTGTCTGATTAAGAAATTCAGTATATCGTTGAATCAGATGATAAGGGTGAACTGTTATTTTAAAGGCTTCCGTGCCATATTCAAGCTATTGAACGAGCTGTAACGATAATAACAGAAACTGACACTTCCCAATGCATAAAAAAAAGTCACGATTAGGTGCAATGAAAGCCAAACTGGAATCACGAAACGTAATGCCTAATTTGAGTAAAAAAGAGATTTTCGAGCATATTGATTGTTTGTTTTTAAAATATTATTATTTTAATTTGTTAATATTTTTGATTATAGAGTACTAGTAAATATCGAATATATATATTCAGTATCATTTATTACTCATTTACTATTATATTAAGCTCAATATTTAGCCATAACAATACGAAAATTTTTTCATTAAATTAAATTTTTTAGGTTAGTGCAGAGGCAAAAGACGTTCACAAAATAAATTGAAAAATAATATATATTTTTATTTTAACATAAGGCACCAATCCCCCCTATTACAAATTTAAATTACAAAAAAAAAAATTTCATACATCCGTGCACCACCCTAATATATATATCTGTTAGTATTATTTTCTTTGGGGGTAACCCGCGTCAAAATCTGGTCCTCAGAAGGACCATTCATCAACTGACGTTTCGCCTGAATCACAACAGGCATCTTTAGGGTGCCTTGTTAATACACCTTACCAACACACTAAGTAAAATAATAAATAGAGCGACACAAAAAAGCAAAACACGAATGAAAAACTGACCCCACCGGCTCAACCCTAGTCCCCAGACAGTATATGTGAGGACGAATGACTTGTTTAAATTGGTTGGATCATATCGGGCAGAAATTCAGACTTTAGACTATTTATACACACTTCTCCGATGAGAATAATGAATTAAAGATGTCCACAAAGGATATGTGAATCCTTCACATGATAGCAAAAATTGTATCTTTCAATAATCACAGTTCATCAGTAATCAGTTAATCTTAATTAGGAAACAGAAAAATTTTCTCGTGCACAAAAACCCTCACAGTTCCATCAGCTACATCAGCTCAAAATTATCGTCATTTCCACCATAAGAAGACAAAATTACACAGCATTTATCCGATAGTAGCCGTACACCCGTGAAAAATCAGGGAAAATAATTATAATTATTAACGACCCTTGCTTGAACGCGCAACATGAGTCACGTGCTGATTGCGTATCACACTCTAATTATCTAAAGTTTTAATTCCAGCATGTTACGGACGGACAACTAAATTATTATCCGTAACTTTCTGGATAATAATTTCGATAGTAATCCAGCAAGTTACGGACAGACAACGAAATTATTATAACGGGGCTGCGGGAGGGCAAATGAAATTACTGGAAATTAATACGTGATTTATTAATTAATCTTCTTCTTTTTTTAGACCCCTGATCTGTATTGCCAGGTCAGGCCTTGTGACGACGACATCCAGCTCTCTCTCCATCTCTTCGGTGGCCTCCTTGGCGGTCGGCGCCCTTCTGGAATCCAGCGCATCACGGCCCTGGAAGTCTTGTTTGGTCCATTCTCTCGACATGGTCCCTCCGGAATCACCTCATCTGCAATGTCTTGTATGTCGCAGGTTCTGCGGATTTTCGCATTGGGTACTCTGTCTTTGAGGGTCTTTCCCGCAATGGGTCTTAGAGTCTACATCTCGGTAGTTCTGAGAAGATGATAAGTTCTTAATTAATTAATAATTTATTAATTAATTATTCAATGTACAAAGTCACTTAACATGAATCAAACTAACTTAACGCTATTCCTTTTTATTATTTTTTATTTATTTATTTAATGTAATATAAGGTGCAAATACAAATCTTAAATAATAATAATATTTATTTTATTTACATTCTTATATGATCACACTACATTAATTATAAAATAGCATGTCCCCAAACAGCAATTATATGCTGGTATAAGGGGACAGAAAATAAAGTAAAATAAGTGGGTACACATATTAAATATCAGCACATTGATTTGTTAAACAGTTATCTCCTCCCCAACATGAGTCCCTTCAGCTGTTTATTGAATAGTTCTACACTATTTAATTCCTTTATGGAATTGGGGATTCCATTATAGAAATCGATCGCAGTGTACAGGAAACCATATCTCTTTCTATTAGTCCGCGGTATATCACTTCTTATATAGTCTCTTGTTCTTGTGTGTTGTCTATTTACGTCACTGTTCTAGTAAAGGATGATATTCGTTTTTAATCTCTACTATTTTGCAATATATCACTCATATATGAGCATATCGCTGTGTAATTATTTATCTCTCGTATAATATTCAATTCTCGCGCATAGATGTCGTACTCGTTTATTTAGCCACATAGATATTCCACTCGATTATTTCGATTTATTTATCGTTTTGACTATCTCATGACCTTGGGCGTCGCCTCGTGACTCTTGGTTGACTTCGCACCGAACCAACTGTGAACCAACGGCCTAGATCCGCGCTATTTATTTCTGAAAATGCTGGTTTTATCGAACTTCTTGAGTATTTTAGTGTTTAGGAGAAGGTTCCTGTCGCTTCTCGGTTGTTCCAGGCGTTTCGGGAATGTTGTAGATCGCCCTAGATTGTCCGTCCTCAATCCTTCGATTGTGTTGTGATATAACAAGGGATTCGGATAATGCGCTACTCCTTCTGTTTGCCATTCCGTGACAATATATAAAAGGTAGATTTTTGATTATGCAATAAAAAAGTGTTAATAATAAGTAGTGTTTGAAAGAGCACCTAGAGAAAATTAAAGTGTGTTAAAGTAGTCAATAAATAAATAATTTGTGACAACTTAATTTATCGAATTTTTTTTTGTATTGAACATATTTTTTTATTCAGCGTTTTATGTGAAATATGAGGAGAGAGTACGAAATTATGCGTGAAACAATACATAATTTTTTTTTTTATTTATTTAAAAATCCTTGTTTACAAATAAGATACTTAATACTAATTTAACAATAAAACATAAGATAAAACATAAGATAAATTACACATTTTTTTGTTTTGTTTAATTTGTGGATTATGCCACTCTACTAGGCTACGCCTGTCCCAGAGTGGCGTTATAGCACACAATTATAATATTTTTTCGAGTTCGTCAGTAGTATTTATTTTCATAAGGTAGTTATTATGTATCTATAGAGTATCAAGTGTAATGTTAGTGAAAGTTGAGTTAGTCATAAGTCCAAGTGTAAATATGTGTAGAATAATTGTTTAATGTAAAAAGGGTTAAAGTTTTGTTTAAGATTATTTTTTTATTTTCCTTAATGTTATACAATAATCCAAATCTCAGGCGAAGCTGAGTGGTAAAAGCTAGTATAATAGATTTTTATTTCATCCAAGCAGATTAAATTTAATATTTATACATAACATTCGTTTTGAATGTTCGTGCATTTGAGATACGGGGTTAGGTCAGAGACGCGAAGGATCCGAATCTGTGTAAATATCCCCTAGCGCGGGGTGGAGTGAGGTCGGCAGCGCATCTGTCACTATGGATAGAGAAATATGATTGAAATGGGTATGCCGTTCAATTGAATTTGCATCTTGATCAAATATATCCTGAAATATGTACTCTTACGCGTACCTACATTTATACTGGAATATTCTGTGTATTTCGTAAACGTATTCGACATACATACTTCAACTTGAAAAATTTTCAAAATATGTTTACTGTATTTTTTGTGATAGGGAGACATCTTGAAAATTAATACGTATAACGGAAAGAGGCTAAGTTATGTTAAGTATCTTTCTTAGTTGTTTAATTTATTATTAATTTTTGATGGCAACAGTAAAATTTTATAAGAATTTATAGAAAATTAATTACTAAATTTACGATTAACTTTGTTTATGACTGTTTGACTTTATTTGTCTAAATAACATTATTAGGAAAATGTCATTTCCTTCATCTTGGTTACAAAAATAATGCATTTATCTTTACAAAATCAAATAAAAAATATTGACACGCTCGAGTACGAGCATAAAAATAGTATTTTGATAGAAATGCATAAGTATATAATATATTGATGATATTATTATTATGATATCGTATTGTAGTTATAATATTATCTAGTAGCTATTAGGAAAAACTTCGCGGGCATCTTCTTCATTCAATTTTGAATATTTCTGAGGTGTCTTCTGTAACATCATGAAAGTAATGTAGTCTGAGGCTTGGATCGATATTATTCGATATTCTCATCGAAAGATATCGATCATGTCGGAAGCCGCAGACAGCACAGCCCTATACCTTTTTTGGGAGAATATTCTGGAAGCATTCGCAAATGTCTATAAATAGAGGGAGAGACGCGATTTCTAATACTCTCCTCGTAGACCCCGTTCATCCAGTGTTTTATAACTAGTCTTAAGTTTTTATTAAAAAGTATTGTTAAAAATCGGTGTATTCAGAAATTAAATAAATCTTGTAAGCATATTCCAAATTCTTCTTTTTATTCTCTGCTTCCCGAATTATATATATATATATATATATTCCAATATTTAGATACCCTAGTATTTAAATATTGGTGGTGACCAAAAAAAACAAAAAAATACCAGAAAACAAATATCCTCTCGCGCCCCTACCACAGTAACTTACGTAAATCGAATATTAAAAATTCATTCACTTTGATACAAGTCAGGTAAAATGGTTAAAACCGTACAAAAATTTGCACCAGATTTTTTTAGGCAAGGTTTATTTGATAATTTTTATTTAATGTTGGCAAGGTTTACTTGACAAATACCAAAGTGAATGCATTTTTAATATTATTTTTAACATTTTATTAACATTTTTAATATATTCTTTATAAGTTCACGATACGACAACGTTTTAATAAAAAGGACGTCAGAAATACTGAGTAATAAATGCAAACATTGATACCGCTTATCATCCCACCTATTAACATTTCACCGAAAGTGAAAAAATATTTTCTATTCAAATTTTAATGAAAAAGACTCCCCCGAAATTTTTACTACCAGCTACAAGACTAATTAAGTTTTAAAATGTTAATATAAATTATAGGTTTCAATCTGAATAAAATAAATAATTTACCACTTATTATGTAATTTGTAAAAGTATTCATTAATTTTCTTAGATTAAATTCAATTGAGCGAAGACGTTTCGATTATCAGTTGTAGATGTGCCGCTATTATTTGATACATTCCTTAGAATTAATCTCTGCCGACATAAATCATCGATCGTCTTATTTCTTCTGACAGCAATACTTCTCCTGGACCGAAAGGATATCAAACTCCTTTCTAATAAACCTAGATTGACACGTGACGTTACCTGAACTGCTCGGAAACCCTCTGGCAATGTACCCGGGGTGCAGCAGTCGCGGCGGATATGAACGAAGCCAGTTCGGCGTCGTTGAAGTTTTATCAGTTTGCCATTTATCAATGAAAATTAAGCCCAATGAGATTGCACTTGTGACGGGAGTTAAAAACTGAATTACCGACGATTCTCCGGGGAGTAGGAGGAATGAGGAGATAGATAGAACTAATCAAAACTTTCCTATCTGAGTGTCGAGTCGGCGCGCCGCAATTTGTCGTGCACATCCTACGAGATGAATAAAAGTAAAAAAGTATGTACGATGTAGAACTTTCGTAGTTTTGTAATTTTCATTATGATACATGAATATTCAATACAATATAGATAAATACTTCAATATCAATACTCTAGAGTCTAGATTGTTAGTTTTGTATTTGATATTGTTCTGTAATAAGGACTACAACATCGCAATGACAATATTCCCCATATAAATAATTTCTCATATAAATTGGGTGCGTGTTAATGTCCGTAATCTTTTATCTTCTTCTTCTTCATCAGCCTTTATCTCTCCACTGCCGGATATAGGCCTCTTCCATATCCTTCCATCCTTCCTTCTTGTTTGCTAATTGTAGCCATTTCTTTCCCCCCACAGCGGCTATATCATCGGCCCATATCTTCCGATGCCTCTTTTATTCTCCCAAGATCTCCATTTCAGAACTCTGGGAGGCCATCTTGTAGCATCCTGCCTTGCAACATGTCATGCTCATTGCCATTTTAGCTTCGCTACACGATCCATGATATCCACTACTCTAGTTCTGCGCCTAATTTCGTCATTTCTAATTCTCTCTCTAATCTCTTAAGCTTATTCCAAGCATGGATTTCCCCATGGATCGTTGCGTGCATTTGCGCTTTTCTACACTTTTCTTTGTAAGGGCCATAGTCTCCACTCCATACGTCATCATTGGCAGTACGCATGATTCAAAGGCTTTTCTTTTTAGGCTAATAGGGATCTCTTTGTTCTCGAAGATATGTTTGAGTTTGTCAAAAGTACTCCAGCTCATTTCGCATTTATGAAATATAATTTAGCTAAAAAATAATTTTACAATGTTGCATTGAATATTGAGCATCTGTATCTTTACTTTCTAGCAAAAGAACACGCGTTCTGGGAGCCGTTTTCATGGAGGGATTCCAAATGGATTACGACCTCTTAGCAGACCCAAATAGAAATGGAATTATTGTAAGAAGACATCTGGAAAGGCTATGGTCCTGTGATCGTCGTCCTGTTACCATGAAGAATGTGAGATTCCTGCCCTGACGCTGAGTTGCAAAGGCTCTCAACGGGCTAGTCGTGATAAAATAAAATAAACAAAAACACCTTTTCAATATTCTCGATTTATTTTAATTGATTCCAAAAAAATTCCGGTATCCCAAAGTAACCTACTATGATACACTTTTACTACTAAAAATGTTCCTATCAAATATTTAATATGATTAAATAACCTCCGATGGATTTCAAGAAATGCCTTTACCACAATATAGAAATATTTTTAATAATTTTTTTAATATGTATGATAATGAAAAATTATTTAGCTAAACTATTATTCCTGATATTATGATTACAAAAGCCTTTTTTATCGTTTAATATTCTGTTTTTTACTTGTTCCATAATATTGTACGCATTCCTGATATTCCATTGTTACATCTATAAATATGTAATACTAATAATATTCTAAACGTCAATTGATTTAAAAATCCTTTTACTACCATGTTACCGTTTTAATTAAAATAACGTACCTAATGCAAACGCGACTATTCCTTTCATCTAGATAATTCCACCATCCATTACGTTACGGTTTACTGGATTTTAAAATTACAGTTCATTTCCCAAGCTACAATAATTATATAGGCTTAGCTTTATATTAGCTTCTTGAAATGATATTCTAAGCGTAGATATTCCTGCTGAAGTATAATTTTAACGATTGTTGCGCACGAGCGAGTCGTATAAGCCATAAACTTGAAAGTTTCATAACCATTATTTTTTTCATTCAACCTGGGTACTACATTCGTTTTATAAACATTTTAATATCGATATTACAGAGTTCTCGTTATATTTCGCGGGGCTGTAAGAATATTTTTAATGGAAAAATATATCGCGACCACAAAATTACTTTAAAGGTAACTCTACTTAATGTTACAGTCGGAAGGATGAAATAAAATCTCTCGAACAATTAACAACTAGTTTACCAACTCTCAGTTTGTTGTTTTAATCAAATAAGTAATTTGTGTATGTGAGTCACAATAATCGTACTTTGCCTCATAATGTCTTCCTTAGTCCAAACGGGAAAAATAAAACGAATTGTTTTGTGTAATTTGAATGATGTCATTTAACATATTCATTTTTCTAAAATTATATAAAAAGAAGAATAATAATACCTACTACAACATGTACCAATAGCTTATTGCTTTAACCTTTTCTGATACCAGGGTGTAGTGAAGTAGTCAGTATGACTTTTTCAGGCTTAGTCCAATGTCTTTTTAGTGTCACGTTATTGTAAACAATCCATTTTTCATCTCCTATCATTAATTGATACAAAAAAGTGTTTGCTTACCTAGTATTTAAAATAAGAACATATTGAAGGGTGATCCATTCAATTGGTAGCGAACAATTGAGGGAAAGTCCGAATGTCATATAACGAAATCATTTCTATGCGCTTTAGATGTCTCACCACATTGATTGATAGACTTCCATCTTCAACGCGGTATTTGTATTATTTTACCATTCAGAGTCAGTAACGACTATCAATATGTCATGTACAGAAATCCGGTTCTCGGTTTGTCCGCCAATGAAAAATACTCCGATCGGAATTTCGAAAACCACCCCTGTGTCTGTCAAACGTAAGTGGTATCTTCTCCGTACACCTCACAAAGGTTTTTGGTTGCCAAAATAACGGTAGATACAGCCTTTACGAAATTCATAAAGTAAACGGGAACGAAAATGCAATTAGTCAGTAGATTTTTTAAAAATCACAAGGGCTCTACTATTTCGTAGCTGGGACCAAAACTATATAGTCAAAATAAAGCTTCTTTTATACTATTGAAAAGTTGAAAACGCACGTTATTCGCCAGTTGGAATTTGTTTATCTCGTGGATTCATTTTTTGGTATATTGGTTAACCCTTAACACCACTGGCGGGGGAGTAGGTTCCCCCAGTATTGGTCTTGTGTATTCCCAGCGCCGCCCGAGAGCTCGCGGAGAGAGGAAATGCGCCGAGCTAGCGTTTATAGTTCACGAGGAACATATCGCTCCGGGACCTAGGTCCCCCACGAATATAAATACGTGAGTATTTTTTATTATATTTAATTTTATTTATCTGTATTTTTTAAAGTTTCTCTGATATCTCTGAAAAATATCTCTGCCTTAGAGCTTCTAAAGTGGAGAGAGCTGGCACTAGACCGAGATGAGTGGAGGAAAATTATTGAGGAGGCCAAGACCCACCAAGGGTTGTAGTGCCAAGAATGATGACGATGATGATGATTTTTTAAGGTTTGTGGCACAATATAGATAAGAACTTGAATCTTCAGTAGATGATGAATGTCTTAGAATCAGACGAAAGCGAAAACGAGGCGCAGGAGCCAAATATAATAATACTCCTAGAGTGTGCTCTAAATGAATAAAAAGAGATTGTTGTATGCATTCTATTGATTTAAAAATATTTAAAAAATGTAAGCAATTAATAATAATTACAATAAAAGAATAATTATTATAGATTGACTGAAATTGAAACGACGTTCCTGCAATATGATACAACTTTGATTAGTTGACTAATTATACTCACGTTTTCCTTGTGATTTTGCATGTCGTTACACTTATTGTAAAGTTTATGGCTGTTTTATTTTCAAATTCATTTTTTCATATAGTGTTATCGCCTTTGAATTGAGCACTACAAACATGACTTGTTTTTTTGTAACTTTTTATGTTTTACTCTAGAAATGTCATTTTCATGTGAAAGATCTCAATAAAACAGTTTTATAAACATTATGTTTTTTATTTAAATTCATAAAAAAACTAATATTTCCTACAATTTGTGTTCTTAATATTGGATATGCGCGCACGGGAGACCTCAGTCTCCCACGAGTTTAAATGTGTAGGCTGAAAAGTGAGTGGTATTAAGGGTTAATACACTCACCTAGGTATGTAGCGGTAGAGGGATTGATCCTCATCAGTAAAAATATTGTTGTGATCCATACCTATCCTGTTTACAGATATCTAATTAAAACCAAAAGATGTGGTAATAAAAATAGGAATAATAATATTTGGATAACTTTCAAAAAATATAAAGCTAAACAGACTTTTTAATTGTTTTAACAGCGTCTAGATTGTTTCCGTAAATTCTGCGCTTTGTGATAAATGCCTCCCTTAGCAAGATTTACAACATTTACGTACGCGCGCAACATTTAAAAAATTACACGTAACAAGCTCCTGAGAGAATTTCAGTTTGTACTCTACTTTAAAAAATAAAGAGAGGATGTGCGGCCACCGATGTTTTTATTTCCCACGAGTTTGTGCAAGGAAAATACACACGTGCGAAATGAGGCCCGCAAAATCATACATCAGTGCAATATTTTCATCAAATTTATCCACGTATTTAATTAAAACTATACAACACAAAACGAGTAAAGTATTTTTAAATTGGATAAACTGCGAATATGCATTACCGCAAATAAATACTTGAGCCATTAAAATTAAAAATCTAATAACCTACGCAGATGTCCTGGAAATTTTTTTATGAAAACACAAACAAACGATAGCCATCAAAATCTTTAATCCCAATTATAATCATTTCGTTGTTTATCCATCTGTCCGTGTGCCTATCTATCCGTCCGTCCTATCCCCGTAACTTTGTGTACCGTCCGTAATTTTATTCGAATTCACGGCTAAAAAAAACAAATCAAACGGCCGGAGATGGGGCTTCGAGCAAACTCGAACGTGGAAACCTACGAAGGTTGCCATCACCATATGCGCGAGACCCTTAAAAAATATACTACATATAGAAATTAGTAAAGACGCGATCCATTTATACCTTTAAATATATCATTAGAGAGTGCACAATATATTTTCTAAAATTTATTTTCTTTAGATACACTTTCTTTATAGATATTTTCTCCGAAATCAATAACATTTTCTATGTGGTACAGTAGCTAGAATACCTGGCTCACACTACCAGGAGGCTCGGGTTTAAAATAGTATTTATCACTAAAATAGTACAGGGGAAGTATAAAAAAAGGTTCAAATATTTTGATTAAAGTCGCAATTACTCTTTCATGGATGTCGGCTATAAATCAGTAAATACTTATTCTTTATAAAATATAACGAACCAGCATGTAAAAGTACCGTCATTTTTGATAGGTTACAACTACAGTACAGCTACAGTATTACAGACATAAATATACCAACAAAATGTTACCATAAATGCCAAAAAAAAATAATTTTATCTACTTTGAATCAAGTAGACCTAATGATATGGATTGTTAAATCACCAAAAAGACATACAAATACGCAACGAAGAATTGACTGAACTAGAACACACAAAATACCTAATACCATTGATAGATGCCTCAAATGGACTATATACATATTTATACAAAATAATTGAAATAATACCCAAACTGACAAGCTTATTTCCACAAAATACACGAATACGTAGCAAAGAACATTAAAATTGTGATTTATGAAGCACACACAAACAGTAAAAGAGAATACTTAATACTTTGGTGAGGAACAGGAAACTAAACTGACTGCAAGCAGTCTACCAAACAACATAACATCTCAAAATTTAAAAATTAATAAAGATCGAAACCAAAAACTTACATAAAGTAGCTTACGGTTAAATAAAAGACATATCAAATTTCAAAAAAAACTCATGAAACCCATCAATACTATACTAAAACATCACATATCTACAACCACACCCATCCTGCTATAATAAAACAGAACAATCGCGACTCATCTGCAACGGAATAAAACTACATAACGACTAACCACAACAGATAAGATAAATTTAACAGATTTAAAAATTGTAATATTCAAAGACCTCAAAGACCTTATATATATTTCTAAATAAAAAAACATATTTATAAAAAGAAAATGAAATCGCTTGGAGGATGGTAGAGGTCCACTGGACACCTTAAAATCCGCTGGACTGATGAAAGCACATGGCAGCGATAAGCAATAGAGAGAGAAATGGTTAGAAAAAGGGGTGAATTTTATCTAGTAACGAGTAGACAACGGCCGATGTTGATGATGGAACATTATTAAACAACATCCACACGAAACTCGCATTAAAATACTTTTTTTTAATTCAGTATTTCATTTAATCTATTTTATCTTTTTAATAGCCAGGCATATGTCTGGCATACGCCAAGTCTGCTGTGGATAATCTTAAGAGATATGACAAGTCCAAGTACTATATACTTGTGCAGTAATTTTAATATATCTCGAAGAACTTGTTTATTTATAACGAAAGTTGTAAATATATTATATTTTACGGTTTTTTCACAAAAAACATATTCTGTAACACGTTATTTCCTTATTGTCATAAAATATTTGTACATTTTACCTAAATGTCACAATCTGATAATCTATGTTAAAAATAAAAATAAAATAAAACGGAAATAAGACTGTTGGACGGAAATAAGATAACACAGAACCCTAAAATTCCCTATCATTCTCTCTGGTGTTGGAACAAGAACTTAGAAAGAACGGAAAAAGAAAGAAAGAACGAAAAGCAAAAGGATAGGCGCTCTGGATGTGGTATATCTAGTAGTGTTTTAGAACTATAGGAAGATTTTATCTCTCTAATTTTATCTAACACTGTGTATATAAATCATTAATTTAGTAAGCGATAACCAATTTATAATCAAAATATGGATTTCTTAAATAATAAATAAAAATAAATGAATGTTACATTATTCTAGGGAGAATGTTTATTAATTCCTGTATTGGTCTCATACTAATTCGTGCTATCATCAGAGGTACAATGGTAGCAACGCATTTCTGTCCCTCACAGCTCACAGAGCATTGCGCGCTCGCTCGACGCTTGGCGAGCACTACAAAACAAAATTAAGCCCAAACTACGTGCACAACAAAAGTGGCTCAATTATCTCCAGTTTAGCCACAAGAGAGACGCTCTCATTGCATCGCGCAGTGGCGTGCTCATACCTGTTGGAGACTCAGAGAGCTGTATAGTTTAGGCCCAATGGAGGCTTGCAATGCCCTCCTAGTGATTAAAAATAATTTAATACCGTAGGACCAGAATAGAACATATAATTCGCCAAATAACAAAGTAGAAATGTGATACAACCGAAATCGGTAGAAATTGTGTATTATTGTATATTAAAATTGTGTATTAAAAAGTGACATTAAACTTAATATTAAACTAAATATATATGTGCAGGTGATAACTGGTTTGATGTGCAACTTTAGATGAATAATGTATTAAAAAATATTTGTAACATATTGATAGCTGTTTAAAATGGGAGTATACGTCCAAGAACTGTTGAAAAAAGTTAGATATTTTCAATTTATTAGCTATAAGTTACGATACTTCATGGACTCTAAAGTGTTAAAAATGTTATACCATGCATTGTTCGAAAGTACCATTAACTATGGCATCATTGCGTGGGGCGATGGCTACAAAAATGCTATCAAACCAATATTCGACATGCAAAAGAGAATATTCAAAAAAATAAGATTAGGACAAATTTTGTATTAAATATTAGACAACAGATTGTACTACACAGTTTGAAGTATTATTTCAATGAATGTACTCAAAAATTTAATAACTATGATGGTAGACCCAGACATAAATTAATATAAGGACCCAAAATTAACCGAAAAAAACAAGTCAACTAAAAACAAAATAAAAAAAATGGTTAATAAGAACATCTGATATCCTTATAAATGTATATTATAATCATTATACAACTATCATTCGAGTCACTATTTTGAAAGTTAGGTATTAATATTAGTCACTAGTAACTAATTTATATTGTTTTTATTGATTTTTAGTCGTGTGTAAATCATTACACATATCTCACTTCTCATCTCCCGAACCTATGTACAGGATTTAATATACTCATAATGTATGTAATATATATTATATTTTGTATATTTTCTTTTGGGATTTAATAAATTAATTAATTAATTAAAATTATTATGTGAAGCCACAAAGTGATTTCTTTCTTTGGAAAAGAAAAGAAATGACAAAGATCTGATAACTTAATCGACTTAGTGACAACCGTGTGAATAGCTAGTCTCCTCTTTCCCACATCATTTAAAAATCAAATTCTCTCATATAGGTCTACGCTTTGTATATATAAATATCAATAATAATTGTATAACTATTGAACACAGCATTATCAATATAAAAATTCCATTCACTGTTGCTGTTCTGGCAGCATCCTTAAAACGTACGTATTATAGCCGGATTATTCTACAAAAGCTCAAAATAAGTTGTTCATATTGCCATGAACATTTTTTCCATACCAAAATGAACATTTTTATCATTTATGTTTATTATAGATCCATAATTTCCATAACAAGTCTACGATATACAAAAATCTCTATTTTTCCTAAAAAACATTTCGGTGGAATCTGTTTTATTTATCATAAAATACGTAAAATACTTTACACAGGCAGATATAATATTTCTAACGTTCTTAATTTATGTGCGAATTCTAATTAAAGCCTAAATAAAAGTTAGAAAAATAATGTTTCATTGAGTTGCTTAAAATTTACATTATTTAATTTCTACGGTTTACACCTATTACAATAAAATAAGAATCTTATTCATATCTAGATAACAGCGTACATTATATATGTAAATAATATCTGCACGCATGATCATTTACAAATGTATACATATACATACATACATACATATTTTAAATTTATAAGCAATATCTTTTGTAATAATTGTTGTATTGTTATTTTTTTGTTTGCTAGGGGATTTGATTATGCTAGGATAATGCTTATGTAAAATTTACCTTAAATAGACGCCCAATACCCACAATGCCCACAAAAATGCACACAAGGATAATAAAAAACCTTTAGAACTTTTTGTTAATAAATAATGAGCTATTTATTAAAATCAAAAGCAAAAAATAAATAAACATTTAATAAAAGGGACGATGAATATCGAACATACTTTTATCTATTACGTATTCATAATATGTATGAGTATTTGATTGCAATCCATCGCTCAGCATAAGGTTTCATGTATCTAATATATAAATAAATTAAACTAACTAATTTTAGGGCTCTTTTGCGCCACCCAGTACACGGGTGCCTACGCCACTGGCTCGGCACCAATAGGAAAAGGGGAATTGAGGGTAATACGAGTTTATAACTCCCATCCTGTAATTACGCTGCAACGTCACTCTAGCGACCAACTATCGAATTATTGTGTCAAACTGTCGCAGCTGACCTGCGGGCGGCAGATGCCCCGGTTCGCAGGCGTCTGTACGCAAATATTCATTATCTCGCGCCCGTTTATTTATGCATTCGACTTGTCCGAAAATAGTTGGACAAGACAGACAACTCTGGCATATCACACTGAAAATAATTATTACAATCCGGCGATGTTTGTCTTCCAGTACGCGAGTAAATACTTCGCAGTACCACTTTCTAAGCAAATTTTAAAAGCGCCTATTTTTCATAGATGACGCTGCCGCGCTACGCACTAAATATTTGAAAATTATATATTACGATTTATTATGCACAATATGATGCCGACAACTAGGGGCCTATTTCAACAACTCACACTGGGGGTTATGGGTTTGTTTCCTGATGAGGTCATCATGGACTGTTTTAGAGTTAAGCTCGTAATAGGGATGAATACATTTTTGGGGAGGGCAAGAGTTGAACCCACCAAGAGTTGAAGAGCCAACGAACGATATTGATAACGAAGACTATTTATAATCAAATAACAGTAAATATTTTAATATTAGACTTGGCTCAACACATATATATATATTTATGTTCACGGAACGAGACACGATGAGATAAACATCAGTATCACGTACGCGTGTTCAGATTTTGACCTGAAAAATGAATTCAGATGTCAGCTTCGCAGAACGAGACAAAAAACTCCAACCAGTGTACACGGTTGTCGATGTTGATAAGGAGACTCAATATTATGGATGCTTGAACGTCATGTTGCATTAAATACCCACGTTTCTTTTTTTTTTTTAAGTTTTAAAAAAGACGGCAAATTAAATTGCAAACATTTATTCCGTTTTGACTACTGCTTGGGAGATTTAAATCGACTCGATCATGAAACAGAACAAAAATAATCAAAAAGGCTGACGTTTGATATAAATATAAGGGAGTCCTGCTTAATATATGACTTACCCGATAAGATGACATACTGTGTAGTTTCTCTTATAGCACTACCGCAAAAATCATTAAATATAGTTTTTCTTTTGTTAGTTCGATGTTTTGCAAAATCTCTCTGCAAATATTATTTTTTGATGAATATCATACATCAATAAATATGTACATTTGTTACATACATAAATACGTTCATCGCGGGGGATACGTTCTGGACACGGTGGCGATAAGCGAAATTTCGCGATCAACGGGGGATTTTGAAAAAAACATCGTAATATTCGAAAAACACATTTTTAATAAAAAAACAATAATAATAACGCAAAATGGTTTACGTTAAATAATTAATAATTCATTAATTTTGTTCCGCGTTGCAAAAATGAAATTTGATTCCCTTTTTTGGCCTCTCTACGTTTATTGTACAAAATTTGACGATAACTGTCATGTAATTAATGCATTACAGCCACATTTCCGTTAGTGGTCTACCACTAGTGGTCTACCACAAGGTAGCCATCTTGGACCCGCATTATTTCTTGTATTTATCAACAATATTGTCGAATGTTTCGATAATGTTGAAATTTTACTTTTTGCCTCCGCAAAAATAATATTAAAATTTTCAAGGAAATATCAGATGTGAGTGACTGCCTTACACTCCAATCTAACCTATACAAATTAAACGATTGGTGCATCTCTAACAACCTATTTTTAAATGTTGATAAGTGCAAATCACTATCCTTCTGCAGAAATAAATCTCCCATTTCCTTTTCGTATTCAATAAATAATACAAACCTAGAAAAAATAACAGAAATCCGTGATCTTGGTATCATTTTTGATCATAAACTAGAATTCAAAAGTCACATCAACATTATTACGAATAAAAGTATGAAAACCTTAGGTTTCATACTTAGATCAATACAGGACTTTGAATCAATTAATGTAATAAATCTCTTATATGTATCCTTGGTCCGTAATCAGTTGGAATACAATTCCATCATTTGGTCTCCTTTTTACAGGGTTCATATAAAAAATATAGAAAGGGTACAACTTAAATTCCTAAAATTTATAAATTTTAAGCTTCGTATTCCGATCGACCAAATAAACTACAAATATTTGCAAACTAATCTTAATCTCCTAACCTTGGAAGATCGAAGAAAATAACAGATTTAATATTCCTTTTTAAAATATTACACTCAAATTTCGACTGTTGTAAACTCCTGAATAGTATTAATTTTAAAGTACCTAACCGTAGGACCCGCCAAAACATGCTGTTTTATTGTGACAATTTGGACACAAACTATCGTTCAAATTCTAGCATACCTCGTATGTACAAACTGGGCAATGAACTACCTACATATGTCGACATTTTAAATCTATCTCTCTCAAAATTTAAAAAAATTTCACAGCACTCCCTCGCTCGTAATCTTCATCGTTATCTTCTAACAACTCCATGAATTGATTGTGAAGAGAAAGGGTTTTTTCAATGGTTTTAACACATAATTTTCACACGGGAACAGATTCGGAGACGTCATTTTCCAGAGCGTACGACAGTCCTGCGTGATGCGTTTCCGACTAGAAGCAGCGTTAGGCGATGCTTGAACGCCTTAAATCCAGAAGCAGTCTTTTCGTCTATGGAAATAATCGTACGTGTTGGCATTCTTTTCCAATAGATCTTTCCAATCCAATTTCGTCTCATCCACATTAAAAATTAAATTTTGTGGATTATTTCCCCTTTCCAAAATTTCACGGAACTCCATTGGATATTTTTCAACTGATTCTACATCTGCACTAGCTGATTCGCCAATCATTTTAAGGCTATGCAAGTTTGATCGTTTTCTAAACCGATCAAACCAACCTTTGCTTGCTTTAAAATCTTCTTCTCCTCCATGTTGAGATTCTAAATGATCCCAAAGTGATTTTTTCATTATGATTTGGGCATGTGGTTTTGATTTAGGTCCTCTATCCGTTTGCTTAAAATTTTTCTATTTCTGTTATCAAAAAACTTCTGGTTCGTGAGACTTTCGTCGCAGTAATTGGAGTAACACTCTCACCAGTCTTTTTAATTTTGTCGTTTTGTTGCACAGTTGATCGCACTGTAGACTCGGCCAATTTGAAATCCCTTCCCGCAACTGTAATTTGTAACTTTCGATAATTTTTAGATTCTTTTATAAAATCATTACATTGCGAGTTTTCTTAACTGATTCTTCACATTGTCTTTTTGACATTTTAAAAATTACGACGCGACGAAAATATGTAATTAATTTGATTAGGATGCATTTGAAACCGCAGCTAAGCTTTAACACTGATAAACTCAAATGCGCTGACTCAACCCTACTAGGGACCAGATACCGGCATTCTTTTGTCTCACTCACGCTTGTAATTTTACATATGCAATGTTTGTGCATGTGCAGCGTAAGAGTGAGCGAGAATAAGGTAGCACACATGTGTCACCATTCATTTTGACAATTCTTGGTACATGTCAAGACCAGACAAGTGCCTAGACAAAAAAGATCGCGATATAACGAATCCGCACTCGCCGGGGTCGCGATGAATGGGGGTTTACTGTAGTAGATAAATATGTGATTCTTTTTGTTTTATTATATTTCTAACTTTAATAGATCTAATTCATGGATTTTAATAGACAAACATATAATAGACTCGTATTAAGATTTTTGCGTGAACACAACCTTAGTTTTATTTCTGTACTTTTCTGGGTAAGAGGACATAGCGGTAATACAATGTAAAATAACGCACTATGTCATTTTAGATTGTGTGTTATAACAGAAAACTTACTACTTGGTTAAAAAATAATCCAGGTGGTACTGTGGAACTCGTTCTATTCTACATTCGTTTGATGACTTCATATTACAAGCGGATTTGAAAAACGGCATTAACCATTTTAATCCATCAGACTTCCGACCATTAGTGTTCGCCAAGTAACATTTGTAACAATTTTTTAATACTATAAACAGCATCAACATATCAACATTATATCAACAGCATATCAACATTAAGTAATTTTGACAAACCTCACCAGTAGCTATTACTTCTCAACATAGTGAAACCATATAAAACCCTCTAAAAATATTGCATGAACCAATACCAAAAGCGCTATAAAGAGTATAACATATTGTGCAAGCAAGGTCTAGCTTGCACACATGATACAAATAAAAGAGCAGGCTCAAGAGAAAAAAGATACAAAACAAATTCACGAAAAAAAAGTATTATTAAGATAGTCATGCTTGAATACACCCTATATTTAGATAGTGCTTCTGTTTTCAGTGAAGATAACCTAAACGATGATCTACCATGCATTTATTGCAATAATTTGTACAGCAAATCAAAACCGGGAGAAAATTGGATTAGCTGTCAATCGTGTACAAGATGGTGTCACACATTGTGTGTTGACACTATTGACATAAACCATCCCCAACAAAATCATGTATCATAAAATATGTGTATGTCATCTCAAACGGAAGTATGTCATCTCAAGAACATTCAATATATTTTGTTATTTTCATAATAAAGTAGACATACTTTTTTCATAAAGCCTTAACAATGTGCAGTACATTCAATTTTGTATTTTGTTATTTAAAATAATTTCCAAAAACATGATTTTACTCCTTTCAATAAAACAAGTATGTCATTTTGAGCACAATTCCCCAAACGCACTTAAAGTTGAGGATCGAGACGACGAATCTCTGAGAATTATTATTTATTACAAGCAATTGCAACCCGATTTTCTGCAAATTTATAATAAATCATTTCATGTACGCTAGTTATATTCTATTTGCCTCTTAACCAGAATACACGTGATATATTTTTTTAATTCTGCATAATTTTCTGTACACCTCTTGGAATATTTTATTTGTTTTAATATATTATTATATAATATACACATATACGTTTTTTTACATATAAAACATGTTATATCCTAAAGATTATAAAATTTTCTGCTGATTTTTTAATTTAATAGAACAGCACGAGATGGACAATTTTTTCCAATTCCAATTGAATGCCTTCCTGTGCCGATCGCTAGAATGGAGACACCGCCTAGTCAATTTGCAAAATATAATTTCCACAATAAAAGAGACGAATGTTCAGTAGTATTTTCTAAAAAGGACTATTTTCTGTGGCAAATGTCAAGCAATTTGAAAGTAAATAAATGTTTTACATACGCTATGAATACTGAGCATTCACAATTTTCAAAGGAAGTCCGCTACAAAAAAGGTCCACGTACGGCGAATAAAAAATTCAAACTAGCGTATTTATTTAAGTAGCTAAGCCGAAATGTGCATAACGTATACGTGTTGACCGTGCATTTTGAGACTTTTTTATATCTCTTTTGATGCCATTTATACATATAAATATAATTTGGTTTCACAATAATTTCACCGAGTAGTTGGAATTAAATTTAAGCACATTTCATGTAATAAAAATACCATTAATCATAGTAAGCTAACAATGTGTGCAAATTAGTGGTGTTAACAAAATATATTCTTGTTAATTAATTAATGGTTATCACGAAATCATTTTGCATTTATTGAAGAAGTTAATAATCTATCGATTGTATATGAATATAATTGACAATTCGAGTAGCTTGTTGGTGTAATGCTCATGACGCTCGCCTAGTGATATGATGGTCGGTGGTTCAAGCTGCATTCCAGTACACCATCAAGTTAGTTCTATTCTCATACGCCCAGGCATTTAGCTTATTTTGAGAAGAGTAAAATATTGATGCCACACGCATTCCAAGTTCGCATCTCTATTTTTAAAAAAAAGTTTTATAAGACAGTCATCATGCGAAGACAGGAAGCCATGTGGTTGCTTTTGGTTGAAAACATACTTGAACCCCTCCATTTTTAACTAACAGTTATGTCATCCCTTCGTTTTCTCGTTTATCCAAGTGACACATAGCGGAGCATAGGTTAATATTGGGGCACTTCTGAGGATACACAAATCCACACAAGCGTGTCATCGCAATACAGTTTAAAGAGTAGCTTATTGGTCTTGTGGTTAGGACTTTCGCCTCGTGAACCAAAGGTCGCGGGTTCGCACCTCACTACAGACCAGCAACTTAGTCCTATTTTCATAGCACAAGGGTTTAGCTTATATTGAAAATAGTAAGAATATTATGTTACACGTACCTATTCCGTGTAAGCATCTCTATTTTTTTAAATCTATTTTAAAAAAATATCATTATATTATAATAATTTTTGTATTATATAAATAATTTGAATCTGAGTGAAATATATATTGCTGTACATGTACATATCTAAAATTTAAGGAAATGTTTCTGAAATTTTGTATGAACTTTAAGGAAATATCGATATTATTTTATTGTACATTTATTTGGACCAAGAAACTGTAATTATCTTACCACCATGCCGGTTTTCCACGAATGGGTAAAGAGGATAGAATGCATATTCGTCCGTTATTGAGGCCTAAAATATAAATATTTTCAAATATAGGTATGTTTAACCGAGACCTCTATTTCTGGTACGGAATTAGCCGCTGTACGGCAATACCCTCCGCCCCTTATGCCCTTTTTCTCGAAATTTTTTATATATTTTTATATTTTTTATCAAACTTTCTTACATAACCATATCATATAAATATGTAAATCATATAAATATGTAATATTTTTATCTGGTCTCATATTATAACATATTATCCGTCTAAAACCCTAAAACCCTTTCAACAAATATAAAAAAAACTAACCCATAAAAACCAAGTTTTTATTATACTCCCTTTCTCATTGAAACAGGCTCGAAAATTAAACAATATATAAATCGTTAAAATTTCGAAAAATCCAAAATTATACTAAAATTATTAATTTTTTAAACGAAAATTTGTTTTTATCGTTGCCACGAGTCTGCCTGCAATGTTTCAGCTCGATTGGATCACGAGAAAAGGGTTAAAAATCGATCCAAAGTTTTTTCGGTAGACAAGCAGACAAACAGACGCTACGAGTTAAAAGAAAGGGAGTTAAAAAATAACCCACAAAAACAAATTTTGATTATACTCCCTTTCTCATTGAAATAGGTTTCGCGCCTACTCCACACGTCGGGCTCGAAAATTAAACAGTATATAAATCGTTAAAATTTCGAAAAATCCATATTTATACTATATATATTTTTTTTTAAACGAAAATTTGTTGGATCATTTTTATCGTCGCCACGAGTCTGCCTGCAAAGTTTGGGTCACGGGAAAAGGGTTAATTGATCCAAAGTTTTTTCAGCAGACATGCAGACAAGCCGACAAGCAGACAAGCAGACGCTACGAGTTAAAAGAAAGGGAGTAAAAATAAATACATTTGCAATATTTATCCTCAGTTCCCTAAATTATTACTAAGCAGAACGAATTACTCGCTTCATATGCGGTTCGACGTTTAAATATATTAAAAATACTCTCCGCAAGTCGGTAGACCCGTTTGCAGGCGCGGCGCGTGTGGTACAGCAGACAGTCTCCTTAACCGACCCAACGGAAATCTAACTAACTGTGACTTAACATTTCGCGTTGTCTCTTTGCTGAATTCCCCCGGCGCGTAATGATTATGTCAACTTACCTCCCCGTCGCCGGTTCCTTGGCGGACGAAACACGCGGAAATTCCCGTAATACGGAGTTCGTTGTTATTGTTTTTCGGGGTTTACGCAACGGGAATTTTAATTCGCGAGGATTCCGCAGTGTGATACGGCTTTATCATGGGTATTCCCGAGGGAGGAGGTACTCCCGCTGGGGTGGGAAATTATTAATAAGCAAAACATACCGCTGGAGAAAAAAACGCGGGATGTTGCCGCGCCGCGGTGAGAATAATATAAATTGGATGGCGGGAATATTTAAGGCTCTCGGGGCGAAAATTCCAGAATGGATATTTCTACGAAAGTGAAATTGATGATCCTTATAAGATCCATCAATTGAAGATTTTCGAGATTTTTCCTCGCTCACTGTTGATGTATATTTAAGATATTTTTAGGAATGTCGACACATTAATGTGAATGTTAAATAAATGATACTCGACAATTAAATAAATAATGAGTAATAAATAAATAATTTAACAGCAGTTAAAAATTACGTAAAACGAATAAATGATTATAAAAATAGGTATAGAAAACGTAGATCGTACAATTTTGGTGGACGAATGAATGATTCAAATCCTGCCCCCCCATTAGCGATATGTTATGGTGGTCAAATGAATGATTGAAAATCAACAGTTCGAATGAACGACTGAATTCATATGAACGATTGAAAATGAACAGTCCACTTGAATGAACGACAAGATGAACGATAGTTCACTCAACTGAATGAAACTTCTCATCGCTACGGCCTTCTATCTACCCCAGCGTAATTGCGAACGAGCATATTTCTCATTGCATCGAATACATCCTTAGTGCACAGCTTTATTTCTTTCGATAGTTGTTATTATTTCTTATTAATTATTCATGCATCTTAGTACCCATTCGTTAGTAATATAGTCAACCCAAGAGATTTTTAACAACTGTTGAAATGTCTACTACTCAAATATATACTAGAATACCTACTACATACTCAAATACATACTCGTACTAGAATACCTGCTACTGTTCCAGACATTTCCACAATTCAATATTTTTGTTCATACGAGATTCTTCTTTATAAATTATTACTATCCAAATTTGGTATAAATCTTGTTTTGTATCTTATTAACTTTTCATCAGTCATTCATAATTAATTAAGTTACATCCCTAAACACTTGAGTTATTCAACAACGGCTTTAAAATATGTGACAAAGAAATTCAACATTCCTGATCGATACAACCCCCATCAGGTTGACACCGAACACCCCGCCCCTTATCTGTTCATTATCATTAAAGGATTGAGAATTTGCAAAGTAATCGAGTAAAAGGCAGTCGCTTAAATCTCCCAAAAATAAGTCTCTTTATATTTTCGCTGACGAGATGAGAAACGCTTATGAAATATTCCGTAAGCGTATTAAGGTGGCCCGAAAGATTAAATCTATTTAGTATTCACCGGAACACTTATCAAGATTCATGAATCTGCTTCACAGCGAGATGGAATACAAGAGATGAGAAATATTTTTACGCTTTTTCAAAACACGTCTTCTATTTAATTAAAACATTGCAATAAAATCATGAACTACGATTACGTATATAGTTATAGTAAAAATAATTAACTTTATATAATTTATTGTTCAATACTTGTAGGTCATCGTATATTATTTTAAAAGAATACAAAGTTCTAGATGTCATGCAAGTCTAAATGCTGTAATTTGTTGAATACCGTAAGAATATCATCATAAATGTATGGTTAATATGTGTATTCACTCGGTAGTAAATGAGTCGTAACTAAAGAAGGCAACGATTGAACAATTTTACATCATTACAGAGAGCAACAAGTTGAAGATGGTCCTTCATCCTATCCTTCAACTGTGGTGAGGCATCTGAAGCGTACAGGAAAGGTTTCGTGGTATGACGTTCGGATTCTTCCTTAATTGTTGGCTGTCAATTTAATGGATCGCGTTTCGACATGTATTTTGAGTACCTTCACCGTAACACATTTGCTTGGTTTAACTTTTGAAAAATTTTTAGTACACAATAATCCTGAAGTAGGGAATATAGTTCCCGAAACATGTAGATTGTTTAATCTAATAAAGTGGTGAAAACAAATTAATTTGTGTTTTTTTTTAATAATAATGTCACCACAAAGTTCAAGCCTTCATACAGAAGAAAAAATATTCTTCAACAGTTACTAGACATATATAAGCTTTTTTGAATAAAAAGGTGACAGGAGACGAAAAATGGGAAGTTTACAATAACGTGATATTGGACTAAGCCTGAAAAAGCACCACTGACCACTTCGAAAGCCGGACACAATATTTAAACGGCGTGATTTTAATTGTTAAAGAATTCCAATAACAATAGATGGTTCTTTTCAAACGTATACAATACCACAAGATCTGTTGAACGTCGTACAATTCTAGAAATACATGAATAAATTGTGTATAAAAACTTGCCTAATATTTAAATTAAGTGTAATACAATTGAAACCGTAATTTGAATATTATTTCACCGAAGAATACGTAGGTTGCAAACTGCATAAAATCTGTATTCAATTCTTTAGCGAGGAAATGTTCATTTTACTCATATCTCGCACAGCATCTGTTCGTTTGCACTCTCTTTGTAATTTGCTGTAACACGAAGAGTTATTTCTATAAAGAATTTTAAAATTCAAATTTCACGCTAAAAAAATATGAATATGGTAATTTTCACTACGTACAATATATTATATTTGAAACGTTTTGTAAAAAACGAATGTCTCTGAAAATATACCTTTTATATTCTGTTTTCTGAAGAATATGGATATAATTATGGACATATTAAGAAGATGAAAATATGTTCTAATAGTCAAGACACCGTCAATCCAGTAGTTGGGGGTACGATTCTCATTGGTATCCCACACCAAGAGAGTTATATTTTCAAAGCACGTGCGTTTAGCTTTATTTTAAAATAGTAAGAGTGTTGATGTATCACATATTCCGTTTAAGCATATTTTTGGACACAAATCATATTGGATTTTAACATGGTACACGTCCTCCCAACGAGGGACCGCCGAAGTTTTTTTTTTTGCAATTGCATTATTTGTAACTATGTATGGAAAAAAACCTTTAACAAAATTCAGCATTCAATAATTTATTTTGGTAACTGAAACAATACCCTATGTAAAATTACAAGATGTATGTTTAACTTTGCATCGACGTAGTGTAAGTTTCTTGTGTGAACGTTGTTAATAAAACCGAAATGAACAAATAAACTAACTGTTTTTAAAGTATGTGGGCGTCTTGTTGTCTCAGCTGGGGTGGATTAAGAAATAATTTGAGTTAATTTTCATTGTACAATTGTTGACAACACGCAAGAGAAACTTCACGCATGTCTGTCCATTGTTTCACAACAACTTTGGCCTCTGTTTACATCCGGACTGAAGGCAAGACCGCCTCTTAAGTTTGTCCATGCATCAGGTTGTTAACCCTTGGTATTAACTTAAATATATATTATATATTACGTTATACATATACGGTATTTACCTAAATATAAAAAAATATGTAAAAATAAAATAGAAAATACTTGTAAGCGGCCATGGTGTCAACTAGTGTTAGGTACTGAAATTATTACATACATATCTATACAATGCTTGTTTTTGATCCTACTCATTGAACAGAATACTGGGTACAAAATACATAAAACATAATAAATTATTATTTAAAACCGCCCACTATCTCCGTCACAATTGTCTTTGAACTGCTCTAGCAACATGCTCTAGCATGCATACATGTTTCAATATTTCAATTCAGTTTGTATCAATATCAATACTCGAAGTGTGACCATGCAAGAAGTTACGATTATTTAAGTAATATTTACTTATGTAAATATAATTAATTGATTTAATATCTTCTATGGGTTCAGGTCATTGTCAAGAAAATTGATGTTGTGTAGGAGTGACTTTTTGAACGATGATAGGTTATCTCTAAGAATATGGTTATGGTCAGCACAATACATAATATTGTAAAAGTTTATTTATACATAGATTGATAATGCCAAGTGTTTTATTTGCTTACATGTTCTATAAATTTAGCAATGAAGCATTTTAAATGAGAAAAAATGTTTTTACTGTCTTAAATGGTTTTACAATATTAAGTATTCTACTTTTACTATAAAAAATAATTATTTATTTATTAAGAAATCTTAACAGTTTTTTAAACATTATAATATAAAATCATAGTGTTTATTTCATAAACCAATTAAAAAGATTCATCAGATAGATTCATTGTTAAGAACAAAGTAAGATAAGATATTTCTAAGTTAATTATTTTTTATTTTTTTTATTTAAAATATGATGAAACCTAAAAGGTTTACGGATAACATTTTTACATGATTCAATATAGGAAATTAATAATAATATAATTTAGATACAAAGTCATTTTTTTAGAGTTGGCCGAGTTTTAGCATTTTTGTCACATCTGTTTTGAATTTGTCAGTGGTTAGTTGTTTGGTCTGTTGTGGCAGGTCGTTGTATAGTTTTAATCCGTTGGAAATTAGTTGGGATTGTCCTGTTTTTGTTTTGGCTTGTGTTATGTGATAGTTTTGAGCCCTTCTAGAGTTGTGTTGGTGTTTTTAGATTATTTTGTGTAATTTTATGTCTTCGTCTTGTATTGCGCCAATTACTAGTCTGTGAATGATTTTAAGTGTTTCGATTTTTGTAAAGCTTTCGATGTTTAATTGTTGTGTTATACGGTATACAGTTTCAGTTGGTGTCCCAGTGGACCCTGTGTGCTATTTAAATTTAATTAATGAATAGTGGTAAGCAACAAACAGTATTAAGACTAAATAATGGTGAGTGTGAATGTGAAAAAAAAGTATTTGAAGAAATGAGCTAATTTATGGAAGAAAGAGGATGAGGAGGTAGGAGTCAGGGTTGAGGTGGAGGTGGAGGGAGAGAAGATTAGATATAGTGAGTGATATCTCATCATATTATAATTTGTTAATAATATTATTACAATGTATTTCATTCATCAGGACCCATCAAACACGACTTTTTCACAACCTCTATTCATTTAATTAATGAGAAAAACATAATTATATTGTTATGTGGATGCGGATTTAATGATCTCTTTCTGTCTTGCCACAAATGGTAGTTTTTTGTTGCAACTACCACCCAATTTACCAATTTTACCTCGACTTAATTCAAAATTATTTATTTTTAGTTGTTCTTTTTAGAAAAATTTATTTTACATAATTGGTCTTTCTATTATTCGGTTAGCTATTAAATATTAAATTTAAATTGCGCGCATTTACTAAAATATCACATATTTACTATGTACCTATATTTACTAAAATATATTGGCTAATTGGACCATGAAATGTCCAAAAACGAGTAAATTCAGTTGCCTTTGCTCCAGTAAGTAGCATGCTGCCATCTTACGAAGACGACCCTCCCCTTCACTCTGGCCAAGAATGAGAGTCAAGCAGTCTGATCTGCATCTGGACCAAAGAGCAGACCAATATGTCACGTGGAAGTAGAACGGCAATAACGTCGGACGTTAGACGCGTCTTGTGAGGAGGACGGGATATACAGGAAGCCTAGAGTGTGACAAAGAAGCACGGGCCGGCTGAAGATGTCCAGTCAGTGACGAGATTTGGAAGGAAGCCAGAAACCCGTCTGGCTTTGTATCTGGTCCGCCTCATTTTGACGGTTGTTGGAAGAAACTTCGTTCGGCAAAAGCAGGGTTGCATTCGCGTTTAAATATAAAATAAATTTTTAAATTTTAATTTCACTCTGCACATCTAGTGTTAAGCTGGAAAACTTGAACTAGATCATAGCTTCTACACAAAAATAATTCTTGCCATATGTATGTTGCACTTTAAATAATGCATTGTAAGCGTAAGGCATATACGTTAAAATAATCATATAATCTTCTTGCATTTCTGACAGGATATGAAAAAATATATGATATGATAAATATGAATAACACTCTTATGGAAATATTAAATAAATTAATCTTTACTTATCTAACCTAGGCAGGATCCTACTCCGAAAGTGTTCGATTAGATTTGAATTCATTACCAAAATCTACTCATGGGTACACATCCCTATATATAGAAGGTTGACAGCCAATTTGAATAATTGAAAGGGCTGAATAATTAAAATTTAAATCCTTTAAAACAAATAAATGATACGCATACCACCATTCATTAAACATCGTCTATCTTGTCATTCCATTTTGCACTTTGAAAAGTACATTTTTGTGGAACTTTTCAAAGTGCGAGAACAGATCTTTTTCTCCTAACAGATAAATGTTATCTAATTTCAGAGTACTCAGAAAAATTACATTATAAAAATAACTTTATTTTAGTAAAAGCGATTTCAATTAAAATTTAGAATCAGCTAAGGAATTAATAATTTCCATGTACCTAGGGTATAACTATATATTAAAAAGGCACGTAGTGGTCGTTAGGTATACCTAGTGTTTTATTTTTTTGATTTATTGGTGTAAAGAAGACAAAACATGATTGTAAACCATTAAAATGTCTTTTGAACTGAATATTGTATATTGTACTAAGTTCTATCAATCGCCTTAGATAATCTTTTCGATAGGTAGATTTTTTCTGAATTTCTTACTGATTGATTCATATATTTTCTTTAAGTATAAAATTTTCTTGCGATCAACACATTCCTATAATTACACATATTATTAGTCTTATCATAGCCTAATACAAACACACATATATATACATATATAAATATAAATTGCAGATGTTTCCGCTTTCCGTGTCCGCACATCAATCTACCACACCTAAGCAACTAAACTCTTCGCGGGCTATTCTCATTCTGAAGGTGGCTTATAAAATAAAGACATCGATACGACGCTCACCAGTTATTTTTAAGTGCTTTAGGTGTAATTTATTACCCATTCATTACTCCGGCGTCTTCAACGTCCGATGGGATGGTTTACGAAATAATTGCGTCCGAAAAAATTTACGAAAAATGTTGTTTACGATTATGGTGACTTTGAAATTTAAACAATGGCGGAGATTGACAATTTCCGAATAGAATAAATGTTAATTTTCTTTTTTATCGATGTTCGAAATAAAGTTTTCATCGGGTGCCGTAACTTTTCGCATAAATAAAAATCCCTTGTCCCGAACTTGTATCAAAGCGTCGGTGATTAAAAATGTCAGAATGGACGTTTAAACAGGACAAAGTTGAATACTTTGACATTTATTGTCTAAATAATTATTAGAAATTCATCATCTTTGTTTTCGTGACTCAGATACTTTATGTATCAATAACAATTAATATTTTTAACGTTTCGTCTAACATAGTAAACGAGTGTGCTAGTTTAATTAGGAGTACGGGAGTACATCATACTCATGAGAGCATCTTAAGGTTTTTTTAAATGTGGTTTGTGTTTTCTTTCTTTCTTCCTCTCTCCTTTTTCTTTCTTTCTTCATCGCCGTAAAATAATATTTTGTGAAAATCACGATACCATCAGACGAAGATTTAATCATTTAGACGAGTTGTCAATCATGAATGATAAAATTAAACACGTATTGCTCGAAGGGAATAGAAAGCCTTTAGCAATAGGCATAATCAAAATCCACAGGATAGTGTGCATTTAAGTTTAGTGTAAAAGTGTATATTTATTAATTAATGTAAAATGTAAAAAATTCGCTCTATTTTGAGTAAAAATGCTCAGTTAGGAAAAACAAGCATCCACTGTCAAAAAGAATCACCTGAGTTCGAAATCCGAACATAAGCTTTGTGTTTCTTTTACAATTGAATATGAAAATATATATGTCCATTAAACACAAGCTGTTCGTACCCGGCGTTGCACGGGTGAAGGATTAAGTTGAACATAAATTTGTTGGGGGGAAACAAAGGTTCGATTCGAACGTTATAGATATGAATCGAAAATATATCAAGGGGAGAAATGGTAAAAGGGGAGGGCGGAAATGTCACCTTTATTACCCACCGGGTCCTAAAGAATAAGTTTGCGAATTTTGAGACCGATTGGTCGAACGTTATAAATTAGCATCGAAAATATATCAGAGGTAAAAAAAGGGGTGAAAATTTGGCCAATTTAATAAGTTTCCAACTTTTGAGACAGATCGGTCAAACGGTACAGATTTACATGGAAAACATATCAGTGGGAGGGGAAGGGGTAAAAGAATAGGGATCAAATGTCGCCTATTATAATATAAATTAGCATCGAAAATATATCAGAGGTAAAAAAAGGGGTGAAAAAAAATCCTAAAGAATAAGTTTCCAAATTTTGAGTCCGATCGGTCGAACGGTACGGTTTTGCATCGAAAATATGTCAGTGGGAGGGGAAGAGATATAAAAATAGGGGGTAAATTTCGCCTTTATTACCCACCTAGTTCTAAAGACTTATTTTCCAAATTTTGAGTCCAATCGATCGAACGGTACAGATTTGCATCGAAAATATATCTGGGGGAGGGGAAGGGGTAAACGAATAGGGGGGAAATTTCACTTATGTTACCCGCCGAGTCCTAATGAATTAGTTCCCAAATTTTGAGTCCGATCGGTCAAACGGTACAGATTTGCATCGAAAATATGTCGGGGTGAGGGGAACAGACAGACAGACATTGAGTTGTATAGGTATGGACATTATATAATAGTGAGTGGTGAAATTAAAACACATAAAAAAGTGCTAGAGATATCCAGATTTCTTATTCACCGATGTTTTATTTATTTATTTTTACGTGAATTATTTTACATCAGTACGTTCATATCGCTAGCTTCACTGGGCTACGTCCATACTGCAGAAAATATTTTACACGTAATATGTATATGTAGATACTAGATTATTTACAAAGTCAAAATTGTAGAAAACAAAAAATCATTTAAGAATTCTTCTGCAAAACTTGTAGAAAGATGTAAATGAAAAAATCATCTCTGTATTTTATTGGACTAAATGATGTCATGAATTTACAGTACAAATTAAATATGGAGACCGATTTAATAAAATCTGGATTTTTTTTTAAAAAAGATTATCGGAGTTTTTTTCACTGGCGTTCTTAAATTATGGGGGATAAAAGCAAAGGCAGTAATATCAACAAAAAGAAATATTTTGAATGCAGCCACCGAGGATTGTTAATTTAAAAAATACTGAATTCTAAACGTTATCCTTCCAAAATCATATTTCCTATAATTCAAAAACGAATTCAAAAAAATATTATAATTGTGTTCTATAACGCCACTCTGGGACAGGCGTAGCCTAGTAGAGTGGCATAATCCACAAATTTAACAACAAAAAAAAGTGTAATTTTATCTCATATTCTTATTGTTAAATAAGTATTAAGTACCTTTATTTGTAAACAAGGATTTTTTGAAATAAATAAATAAAAAAATTAAAAATCCGGAATTCAGTACATTATAAATTATTTTTTCAAATGGGTGAGCAACTTTGTATATTGACATTTAAAAATATTTTGTTATTTGTTTTAATCTACTTATATTCAATAATTACACCTACATATTTGGGAAAAACCTTTCCATCGTCATGATGTTTTATAAATGTCAAAATATCAAAATGAATGATGTCTTTTGTTTTTTGGTTTTCTAAATTATTTAAAAAATTATTTGTAAATTCTTGAAGTTCTTGATAACACAAAATTATTCGAATTTTTTTTAGAATTTGACTAGTAGTTAAATTTAATTGATTATTAATAATATTTAGTTTACTTTTACATGCTTTACTAATTTCTAATGATTCTAAATTATTCAATTTCAGACCAAAATTATTTATGTGTAAATTGGAAAGTCCTAATTTTTTTATCAAAACCGTGATCATTTTCTAATAAATGATTTGCTAATTCAGAAAAATCATGATTTCTCAGACATCTCAAATGCTCTTTAACTCTTACATTAAAATTTTAGCCCGTTTTTCCAATATAAAACGCTGTACAATCTTTGCACGAAAGTTTATAAACACCTGAATTGTTAAATATGTTTTTCTTTTGAATTTATGAGTTTCTCTTTTATTATTTGTATAAAATGCAGATCTAATATTTTTCGGTAGATGTTTTGAAATTTGATTTTAAAATATATTAATATATAAAATTCTTCGACAATACTCATTATTATTATTTATATTTATTTGTGAATTGTAAAAAAATTGGTTAGTTATATTAATTAATTCTGTACTGTATCCATTATTAAATGCGATTTATTTTATCGCGTTTAATTCAATTTTAAAATTAGAGTGAGACAGAGGTACAAGACGATCAATCATTGAATGAAACCCGAGTGTTTATGTGATACAGGGTGATTAGATGTACTATGTAGAATATCGTCTGTAAAGGTTGGTTTTCTATAAATTTCAAATTTGATATTATTATTATTTTTAAAAAGTGTTATATCTAAGGAATTAAGTGTCGAGTTATTTTCAATTTCTAAAGTAAACTTTAAGTTATTATGAAATGAATTGATTAGTTGTAAAAATAATGTTAAAGCTAGACCGCATTCAAAAGAATGTGCCCAAAAATATGTGTGTTGTTACGATGCAAAAAATCAACACAAAATAAGTTTTTCTAGTAAGTAAGTAACCTTTTTCAAAGTAAAAAATATATATTTATTTGGAATAGTATATTGAGGCTTGTAATACGGGCTTGCCAGGCAACTTTCCGCCGCTTTGTTTTTACCGGATAAAGCTAGGGAATGATTGTGGTCGACCTATAGTTGACATTCTGATCCTGTCCAAATACATAATATATCATCAACATACCTTCTCCATAACAAAATATTTTTTAAAAAAGGTTAATCACAATTAAAAATTATTTTCTCTGAATTTTCTAAAAAAATATCTGCAATTAATGGAAGTCCCTCTGTTTGATTATACATAACTGTTGTTAATTAAATTGGAAATAATTTTGGTTAATGCAGAGATTCAATAAGCAATTTAGATCTTAAACTAAATTATTAGGTAAATTTGATGAAGTTAATAAATCAGAAATGATAATTTTACTTTCATTGATAGGTACATTCGTAAATAAATTGGCAATATCAAATGAAATAAGTTTAGCGTTATTTGGAATGTATACCTACATCTTTAAAGGTTTCCACTAATTAAAAAAATGTTTAAAGTATATTGTGGTTGAAATATATTTAAACTATTAATAGTTTTTGTTATAAAAGAACATAATCTAAAAGTTGGCGCAGAACAATAACAAACCACTAGCCTTATTGGATAATTAATTTTGAGAATTTTCAAAAGAGAATACAATTTTGGGAGGTTTAGGATTCCTTAAAATTTAGGACTTTCTATTTTACACATAAATAATTTTGGTCTGAAATGGAATAATTTAGAATCATTAGAAATCAATACAGCATGTAAAAGTAAACAAAATATTTGTAATAATCAATTAAATTTAATTACAAGTCCAATTCTAAAAATTCTTCCACTCATTTTGTGTAATCAAGAACTTCAGCAATAATATTTAAAAATATATTTTTAAATAATTTAGAAAACCAAAAAAAAAAAGACTTCCTTTTGATATTTTTGACATTTATATAACACCCTAACGATGATAAGGTTTTTCCGAAACATGTAGGTGTAATTAATGAATATAAATAGATTAAGACAAATTTAAAAAAATCATTATAAATTAGTTATCTCGATGACAGCATTTAATATTTTTGGGTATTACTGTTTTTGCTTTAATACCCCACAGTTGATATTAATGCAGAATAAAGGGGAATGCAGGGTCGATAATCTCATATTATTAACTCCAAAATTTTGTTATTGGAAAATTTGTAAAAATTATTCTTACCTCTAGACGAAGAATTTCAATCGCATAAAAATAACACCTGTCAACAGATAAGAGTCACGCGCCTTCCCAGAATCAACACCTTCCGCACGTTTATCTCAGAAGCGGTAATTACTTGTATAAAGTGTGAATTTCTCGCTTGGGGAATATTTCCGCCTCGTTGATAGATGTCACCCCGCGCGAGCGATGTGCTAAAACTCGCATGACGTTACACGGGAACGCAAGCACTTAGAGCACGGAGAACTCTCGGAATTTCGTATTTTGACGGATCCGCTCCAGCTGTCTTGTAAATCATGTTTTCGCTCCGACACACAGAGAAATTCAAAAACAATCGTCTTATTCTCACTGGCGGGACTGGGTTTACTTGAAAAACTACGCAACGTGACCGTCATGTTCGTGTGGTGTGCGGTCGTGAATATTTAATGTTGGAAATATTATTAGGAAAACTATTCAAATGTTTCACTTAAATCTCGGAAGAGCTAAAATATTGGATTGTCACTACTTATACAGCTTCTCTCATTTTAAAACCAACATGTTTTTAACTAAACAATCTTTCCTCAATTTCTCTCGTATTTATTGAGAAAACAAATTTTTTGGCGCAACTTTGTCATTCATCTTGATTATCTGTATATTTATATTGCATGCCTGGTAGGACTTGTACTATCGTTAAATTTTATTTTAATCTAATTCTATTAAATTTAGGATCAAAGGTCGAAGTATATATATCTGAGGATATACAGACGCGTAGACTGAAAATTATACGAAAATAAATAAAAACACACCACCCAAAATTACATTTCAATGTAATCAAAAACGTCATTTATTCATATTTTTATATCGGTCATTATTTATAAATATATCCGGCTGAAAACCATTCCTTGATATATCTATATAGGTACTTTAAAAATGTTTTAAAAATGAAATAAAACATAAAACCAAAATAAATGTAATAAAAATATTGGCTTTTTTTAAATGACGCTTTAATATTTTTATTTATTTTCGAATTAAGAAGCTCAGCGAATGAAATTGCCATTGCACGTTTGAGTACGAATAGTGCATTCAAATTGTTGACGTTTTAATGATTTCGGCGTCTGTGGTGATGATTCCATAAATTTGATCACAATATTAATTGTGAGATCTCAAAAATGTGGAAAAATTTTAACATTTTTATTATTAGTAGAGAATTTCGCGTCTTGGCAATGCGTTTCAACTAAGTAGGTATTTTTCAAACCTTAAAATTAAATTTCAATAAGATTGTAAAAAAATAATAATAATGTTTTCTTGTGTTAGTCCAATTCAAATATATTTTCAATTTATCAGCCAAAACTAAAGAGGTTGCTCCAAGTGTATAGGAATTAGCGAAGCTCTTCTTCAAAAATTATTTTAGCTGGGTTGCCAGATGGATGATGGCGTCTCGTACGCACGCAAAAGTTCGGCAGACGGCGCAATTAATAATGCCTGCCGGTTTATTAATTTATCAATTAGCACACCTGTCGGCTTCAAAGAACATTGTTACGATATCATAATTATGTTTTGGTAGTCAAAACCGATGTAAAATTAAATTATAATGGAACCGTATTGTGTCGCCGTGACCAGTGCTCCAGTGCTACCAAGAGATTATTTGGGTAGCTTTAAATATATAATTTAAATATAAAATATATATTAAAAATAATTCAATTATAAAGACATCTATCGAGAAAATATTTGATTACCACCGGGATTCAGACCAAAACATTTCTTTTCCGGCGGTAACATTTTTTCCGCAGAACAATTTATGTTTACAAAAAATATTTTTATGAAACTTATATTGGATTCAACTAAGGCCCACCTAAGGCTGTCGAGCTTATGACGATGAGGATATATTTGTATTATGTTGTCTTGTGCAAATGATGCATATACCTATTATATTATATCTATAATACCTTTAACTATAATAATACTAATATAAAATGATATACAGCCACCAGAAAAGTTATTAAAAATTTTTTCGTAGTTGTAAAATTAAAGTAAACAACATAATTCTTGGTATTAAGATGGGGTTTAAGGTATTATAGTTTATTATCTCTTGCATATAATAATTATAAAATTAAAAAATATAAACATAAAAAATGAAAAATACGTTAAAATAAAAAAATCAAAGTAAAACTTTTCTTTAAACACTTAAGTTAACAATAGTATTTTTATATAGAATGATAATTAATAAAAACGGCTCAAATTATGGAGAAATATTTCTTCAAAATCACCCCTTGGATTACAATCTCAGTAATAAATATTAACTCTCGACGCAGTAGCTGTGTACATTATAAGATAATAATCGATATTCCGTGGAAAAATTTTCCAGGGAGATTGACTAAAAGCAATGGTGGGGAAGGGGTCGCGGATAAGCCACGTGGGAAGCCACGTGCCACGTGCCAGTGACTACTATAGACGATTTGAGATTTACAAAACATAAATGAAAATTTCATATTTTAAGAGCAGAACTTTGAGCATGTGTTTACTGTCGAATTTATTTATAAAAAATAATTATTACTTTAGCCCTTAACCGGAATCGTAAATTTATAAAAATATATATGGAATCGTGGATCCAAATGGACCCAACAGCAAGACACCTTCTAATTTAATAATAATTGTTATTATTTTAGGGACAGGTTTCTTTTACAAGGTAAATCAATATTTATTTAACATCATGTGTAATTAATAATATCAGATTTTAACTTTATTATTTGGGTGTTTTATTCAATTAAGAAGTACATTGATAACTGATTAAATATTAATTTTAAAAAGTCTTATAGATTATATATTTAAAAATTCGAAAAATTAAAGTATTTTATATTTTTATGGATTAGACGTTTCTTCACCATAGTTAAAAAATAATATTCTTTTGAGATTAACAATACAGTATAATAATTTTATAAAAATGAGTCTAAACTAAAAAAAAATTAAATGAGAAAAATATTTTGGCACATAGTACATAACACATTTTTTTGCTGTTTACAAATATAATTTTAACAACAATCACATTTTTGCAATGATTAATTATCTTTTTAGGGCTGCATAAGTAGCATCTTTCTCTTTTCCGTCTTCCTTGATCCATTGACGTCAAAAGTTCAGTTTCATTTTCTACTTAGTGTTCCTCATTTGGCCCTAGAAAATCCGTCCTTCGTCTTCCAACAAAGCAAAAATATCTAAGATAGAGATTTAGAGATATTCCGCCATTCAAAATCAAAAGCTCTAAAAATATTAAATGAATTAAGGTGATCGTCTGGCAAAGTGAGCAAAATTCTTTTTTCTCATATCTTCTCTCGCATTTTTTATCATTTTATTATTTTTTTGTGCAAAAAGATGTCATATTAAAATTTATTCATCAGGTTGCATATATTTGAAATCCGGATATTTTATTAAAATGACACAAACTTAATTGTTTAATCAATTAATAAATTACCAAACTCGCAATAATTTAATAATTAAGAAAATTCTTTCGCATTCGTGGGCCTTGTGTAACTTTATGGATTCGTAACTCGTGAGATGTATTTTTTCAGTAATTTTTCAAAGTGAACGATTATTTTACATTAATTAAAATTATTGGATTTGTTAACTTTACATTTTTAGATTTAAAAAACATTGTTTCAAAAAATATTGATGTGTAACATCTTTCCTCTTACTTTCCTATCTGTGGCAGTAATTTCGTGAAAATGGACGGAAATGCGTAACAGGAAATAAGGCGCCGGATAAGAGAATTTGATCAATGAACGCGCGCCGAGCGCGCGCGTCGGAAAAATCATCGTATGTAAACAATGAATATATTAAATGATATAAATGGTTTTTTTGAAACAAATATGTGAGAATTACAACGTTCAAGCGATATTTTTTTGATAGAATGTAAGGTTGATATGTTAGTTTATATTTATGACAGAGAATTTTTTCCTTTTGAGGAAAATTAGACGGCGCGGATCAAATCAAAAACTTTCTGCAACCTAAAAAATATCACATTTGGACATTGACAGACTGGCTTCAGAAATGTCAGTTTTACAAACACGTTGCGTATTGCTGATATTCAATATGTAATATCTCGAAATATATTTGACTTCTGAAAATCTGTTCGACAAAAATTATGTTCGATATATTTTTAAACGATTTTGTCGAAAAGAATAATGGCCGTAATGGATTTTAATCGTAAACGAAACTATTTAAAAACAGCTGTTGACGAAAAATGTTGATTCAAATCAGTTGAAGAAATTAAAATTTTGTAATTTGTAAGGCGATATAATATTTTTGTGTGTATCATTGGGTACTTACCTAGATTCGTATTAAATATATTAATAGGTATTTTCTCAGCGAGTATTGATCCAAAAAAAAAATTTAATGTCAATTATGAAATTTCTGCGTGCATATTTTCTATTTTCAATCAATTCTTCTTCTTTTTCGTAAGGTACTATGCTCTTTTGTGTGAAATAATGCATTTATTGCATACAGTTTTAGGTTTTTCCATATTTTGGAATTCAAAACATGCATAGAATTTATGTAATGATTTATTACTTTATATATTTATGTATTTATATTTATTATCTTCGACGTAACTCGAGATTTCGTGATCCGATTTTAATTTAGTTACCACAGATTGCTCTCTTTGTCTACTATAGAATACACACAACATACGCGGGCGCTTCGGTCGGGCAGCGGGCGCTTCGACCGCGCAACGGGCGCTTCGGCCACCCAGCGGTCATTGTTTGTCTGTGCTACGCATTACGGCCATAACTCTCAAACGCGCAGTCCGGTCAGTGCGACACGAGTGTTCCTGGAAAGGGGAGCTCGGCACGCAGCGTCTACCGGCAACCGCTGCCCGTTTTTTTTAAAGTTTAAACCAAGTTGACGTTACTCGAGCGTTTGTCATCCGATTTAATTTTGAAAAATACTACAGATAGTACCACGATCGATTTCACTCACTGGAAAAAAAAACTTATTTTTTATTTTAAAAAGAATTAACATAAAGGGAAAACAATTGAAATCATGGTCACCCCTAGAACAGCTGGTGGGGCATTGCAATATGAAGCCTAGTTCAAGGTCACAAAAATATTCTTCCTCCCTTGTGGAAACAAAAATTCATGCAATAGAACAGGGTGACATTCTCTTCCCGCTTCGCCGACCTTAGCGACATTAGTCATACATCATACATTGGCTTCATCAGTGCGTTTTTTGTTTTTGTGTCGTGTTATATTTTTTGTCGTTTTTGAAAAAAAATTAAATTTTCGATCGCAATATCCTATCCAAATGGCCTCCTAGATCAGCTGACTTAACGCCTCTTGACTTTTTTTGTAGGGACATATTAAATCTTTAGTGTATTTTAACGAGAAGTTTCGATGAAAAAAACAAAAAATAATGGCCGCTTTCCAAGCAGGGAAAAGTGATACTGTAGTTCTGAATAAACTATAGCGACAATTAGAAAAACGAGCATCTCAGTGTATTGACCAAGGTGGTGGACATTTTTAAAGTGTTATAAAAAGAAGACGTATGAGCGTAAATTAATCTGTAAATATATTTTTTATTTAAAACCAAATTAATTAATCAATTTGAAAGACATACATAAACATCAAATCCACAAAAAAATATTTGTAGCGTTATTTAATAATTATTTCATTTAGCACTGTTTAACATTCTACCTTCATTTAATTTTTTCTTGTATAAACCTATCAGCATTTTAAGTTCAAAAGTGATTATAATTTAAAGAAGTCAATGCCACTCGTATTAATTATACCTACTAAGTACCTATTATCGGCCATGATCTCCTAAAGGCAAACGTTTGCATCGCGAGCTCCGTCGCCCTGTAGACTGACCATACTTTTTGTCCCAAAATGAAGATAAACAAATTCTTTAATAAACAATATTTAAGTTGTATTAAAAAATTGAAAAATGTCAGATATCGATCCAGCATTCGATTCTTAACATAGTACTTTCAGGGTTTGCGTTAATTACGTGACATGTTGTATGTATTTAGCTTTCTTAGATTTTGAGGTTAATTTCTGTCGCTGCTCAATTGATATTTTTAATTGTGAGGTGTCAAATGTTACACATCATATGCGACTACTGTAAAGCTCGCTCGTTTTTTTTTTTCATGTGGTTTTCTCAACACTTTTTACATAGTTGTCAACTTTATTACTTGAATAAATTTATGTAATAGACATCTCACGAGTCCATACAGTCACACAGGGTAAGTGTATACTAGTGATTAAACTTGACATAATATTACGGTAGTTCTTTCAATTTTTCCTTTTGGACATTAACAAAAATTATTGTCTCAAGGATCGATTAAATATTTGACTGATTTTGCGTTACTGCAACCGTGAAACAACGGATACAATCGGTTTAGTATATGCAACCGCAGCTCCCATAGAAACATGTACTCAAACCTATATAATATATTGGATTTCTTGAACATCTCGGACGGCTTTGTTTTTTAAATTATAAAATTTCACCCATTGTAAGAATCATAGTGAAGTGAGTCTCGCAAAAAAAAACAATAAAATACCAAAATAATGTTTTTTAACCGGCTAAATATCAATCTGGACGTATTCCTCGTAAAGAATAATGTGTAGGTATCTTATTTCTCTAATTTCAAAAACTGGAAACAAAATTTTAAAAAGTATAGCGTAAGATTACCGTGTCCACTAAGGGGAAGATCTATCTTCCCAATATTTCCGTATTGGTACGAGGCATTAGAACAGTAAGAACAGAGTGCGGGAAGACAGACGCATTAGAGGTGCACGAACAACTCAAAAAGCAAACACATTCGCTTTACAATTTACAAGTATCACCAGACAATTGCCGATCTTATTATATTCCGAAACTTGCGGTTTCTTCATTTTGACTGCAACTTATTTTTGTGTATTTTGTGAATGTATTTTTTAAATTATATATATTTTTCTAATGCGCATTTATTTTTATTATAAATATACGCTGCAGATATTGGAAAATTGACAAAATCTTTTTTTTTTGCTTGTATTTGTCTGTGAACGTCTTTGTATGTGTCTATTAATTAAAATAAAAATTACAATAAATAAATGCTGAGCAATGTTTTTCTATCCTCGCGATAGTAATGATCACGAAGTTCGGGAAGTTGTCAGGAATGCCACAAGAACGGAGGGCTCCGGATAGTTTCAGCTGTGCTCACGGCCGCCCTGCCGAGATCTTCAAGAAGGGGGACCGAGAATTTTATGAAACGAATAAAGTTTAACGAAAAACATTAAATGAATGTATAAATGATTGCGTTAAGAATAATCCTGTCACTCGCACGGCCGGTCGCGGCTGAATGCGTGACGCACTTGTGACGTCACGCACGCGCGACGTGCCGCCTCGCGCCTCGGGTCACGCCCGTCCGTGGAAATATTAAGCCGCAAACCAAAAATACTGGTGAAATAGTAACGCGCTGAATGCGCAAAATACCCTTAATCTGAGTTGGCCGTACAAACGACTTTGATGGCGTCACTCGGTGATTTGCGAAAAACTTACATGACGCAAAAGACCGTAGTACTGCCTACTTGACGCGAGCTTTATGAAAATCGTGTAGGTCAACGGGGTGCTTGACGCAATGTTTTTTTAAGATAATATCATTTTCAAAACGGTATACGTGATGAAACTAACGAAAGTGAATATTAGAAAGATCAGAATTAGAAAGTTTAACCTATATTCATTTACAAGAAGATTTTTTATTTAGACAAATTTACTCAAGTTCAATGAGATATTTGAATCAGATGAATATATTTATAAATGTAACAATAATATTAGACATCAGACTTATATAGTCAACATATCTATTATATTATGTATATATATCTATTATATTATGTATACAATAATAATAATTTCGTGGTCTGTCTGCTAGAAACATATCTATTATATTGTGTTTATATTTTACTTAAAAAATTAAAATGCAAATTGAAGACATACACTTATTAATTAGTTATTATTAGATAACAAAGAGATAAAAAAGAAGAATACTACTTAATCTATATAAATAAAAATGTAAATGTTCATTTGTACAAAATCGATAATGTCTGAAAGTTTTTCACCAGTTGCTTTGAAATTTTAGCACAATGTTGCATTTGAATACGAGGATGTTTTTGTATACCTAATTTGTTTTTATATGCCTACTATTTATTTATATAAATAAAAATGTAAATGTTCGATCTAATTCTAAAGTTCTTTTTGAGACAACGTTGCATTCGAATTCGCACAAATTATTTGATAAAAAAGTACCTACCCTTTCAATATTGATAAATATTTAGATAGGTAGGTATAACATTTTTCAAATTAAATTTTTTTGATTGCTTACATTCTGTTGTCTTTGCGTAAATAAAACGTTTGAACCGATGAGAAAGTGCAGCCTATCATATCGCGATATTTCATAATAAAGGACTTTTATGTATACTCTCATCTCGACATTTCTCTTCTTCCCTTTCTCTCCCCCTGATATATTGTCAATGCAAATCTGTATCGTTCGACCGATCGGACTCAAAATTTGCAAACTTATTTTTTAGGACTAGGTGAGTAATAAAGCGACAAATCTTTACCGTCTAACAGATCGGACCCAAACTTTGCAAACCTATTCTTTAGCACCCGGCGGAACACAAATATTACATTTCCCCCCTCACCATTTACCTCACCCCCCCCGCTGATATATTTTCCATGCAAATCTGTACCTTTTGACCGATCTGACCCAAATTTTGTATTTTTATTCTTTAGGACCAGTCGGATAATATAGGCGATATTTCCCCTTCCCCCTCGAACTCATCCCCTCTTCCAGATCTATTTCTGTACAAATCTACACCGCTTGACCGATTGGACCAAAATTTTGTATTCCCGATGGAAAAAATAGGTCACATTTCTTCCTTAGACATTCTATCCAACCCAACCTCGATTAAATGGAAACATTGTTTTATTTATAAACTTTGCAAAACAATGGAACCTTTGTTTTCACCCACAATATATTTTAAACTTAATCCTTAACCTGTGCAACGTCGGTTACAAACAGCTGTTGAAAAATAAAATGATTTCGACAATGATGTTGTATAACATGCCCACCTCGACCCAGGACTGTCCTAGTGAGGGAGTAATGTTATTAATAAATAAAAATAAAAAAAATTATACGCCACATTATGTTGTACCACTTTGAGAAAGAAAAGATTAGCAGCTTAGCAGCTTTCCACCCTTTTTCATTTCGCGATCCCAACAATCTTTTCGGCGATGATAACGATTGGTGAGAAGGCATATCTAGAGAGTTTTGTTCGCTTCAAATCTGGAAATACCAAGACAGGAACACGACGACAAGTCAGGAAAGGATCTTGATCAGGAAAGAAGGTTGATTTTTGGATTTTTTGAACCGGCTGTTCTGGCAGCCGTGCAAGAGGATGAAAGTTTCACTACCAAGATACTGGTTTAAAACTTCAACTCGCAACTTTTACAAGTAAATAAGAAGCAGTTGTTAATGTTGATGGTGACTTTGCCCCAGAATGACAATTTAACATTAGTAAATGTTTTTATTTGGTTTCGTTTTATTACAATAATAACTGTAATTAAAAAAATTAACCGTCTTTTTGGCAATACTTTAAAGAACAACTATTTACTTTATTTGTAGCCGACACCCATGAAATAGTAATAATGACCTTTTTCAAAATATTTTTTTATATTTCCCCTGCCGGCAGTTAATGGTATATTTTAAAGCCTGGCGATTGTGCTGAGTGGAATATGAAATCGTTCGCGTCTTCGCCAAGTCCCATATGTACCGTTATTTTTACCAGTCCTGCAAGCTCGGCGGTGCCGGTGGCGAGATGCGATAAGCGGCCGGCCCGGGGTTCGAGTCCCATCTCCGGCCGTTTAATTTATTTATTTTTAGCCGTGAACTCAAACGAAATAACGGACGTTACACGAAGTTACTGGAATAGATAGAGAGACAGATGGTTGGACAGACTGACAGACAACGAAATTATAAACTATATTTAGATAATTTCCAATATAATAATACAATATAATTTATGTATCAATATGTATTTTTTAAAACGGGGATAGTTTTGCATCAACCTAATTTACAAAAAATACCTTTTATAAAACCAGAATCAGAAAAAAGATTAATCAGAAAAATTTAGAAAAATACGAAATTCTAGTCATAGATTACAAATCTTATTCGCACATCTATATCTATATTAAACACTAGCTGTCCTTACCGGGCGTTGCACGGGTTAAGGATTAAGTTTAAAATAAATTTGTTAGGGTAAACAAAGGTTCAATTTGAATGGTATAGATTTGCATCGAAAATATATCAGCGGGAGGGGAAGGGGTAAAAGCATAGGGGGGAATTGTCACATATGTTACCCGCTGAGTCCTAACGAATAAGTTTCCAAATTTTGATTCCGATCGGCCGAAAGGTACAAATTTACCTAGAAAATATATCAGGAGAGGGGAAGGGTTAAAATAATAGGGGGGAATGTGGCATATATTACCCGCCGAGTCAATAAGAATAAGTTAACAAATTTTGAGTCCGATCGGTCAAACGCTACAGATTTGCATGGAAAATATATCAGCGGAGGGGAAGGGTTAAAAGAATAGCAGGGAAATGTTACAGATATTTCCCGCCGAGTCCAAAGAAGAAATTTCCAAATTTTGAGTCCGATCGGCCAAACGGTACAGATTTGCATCAAAAATATGTCAGGGGGAGGAGAAGGGGTACGAGAATAGGGAGTAAATATTGCCTATGTTACCCGCCGGGTCCTAAGCATTAGTATGCAAAATTTGAATCGAACCGGACAAACGGTGTGGATTTGTATAGAGATCAGACAGACAGACAGACATCGAGTTTTATAGGTAAAGATCTCGCCTTAAAAATGTTCATAGATTATTAACCGTCCGTTTTTAAAGAATATTCCGTGTTTATTTTCCGTGCACTGGGAAAAAGCTCCCCGCGAACTTGCTCGCGCCGGACTTATTTATTATTCACAAAGGGCGAAAAAAGTAATTAATGCTATGCGTAAACAATCGCAGAAACCGCGGCCGACGGCTCGCCCGACGCCGCGACCCGCTGTTGAGATGTCGGCCGACATTAAACATTCAGCGGGGACGGAGGACAGCGCTCCCTCCTTCTTATTGTTGCGCGAGCCTCTCGCATCCGATTACGAACGGAGCATTTTCAGTCTCGGCTGCCTCGAATTACAGAGAACGCCGTGCGTTATTTTATTTTTGTGCAAACAGCGTTATTGTGCGCATGAACGGAACGTATTTACCAACTTTTGTTGATCGTACTACAAAGAGATTACATCATTCTTGGTCTTTTCCAACTGTACAAGACGTATGATTCAGCTAAAAACGTGCAGCCACATTTCTCAATTCTCGCAGGAATAGGAAGACCGCAACATGTACTTACATTAACCTTTTAAATGACAAACTTACTCGACAAGATGGAGAGCATGTACTCGTGTAGGGGTAGGGGTTAAGGGCGCTGACATAAATTGTCTATCAAAAGCTGGTAATTATCATTCATAAACTATATAATTTTCAGGATGTTTTCAAATTTGACATTGAAAAAACTAACCCATAAAAACCAAGTTTTTTTTATACTCCCTTTCTCATTGAAACAGGTTTTGCGCCTACTCCACGCGTCGGGCTCGAAAATTAAACAATATATAAATCGTTAAAATTTCGAAAAATCCAAAATTATACTATAATTATAAAAAAAATTTAAACGACGTTAGATCATTTTAATCATCGCCACAAGTCTGCCTGCAAAGTTTCAGCTTGATTGGATCACGGGAAAAGAGTTAAAAATCGATCCAAAGATTTTTCGGCAGACAAGCAGACAAGCCGACAAGCAAACAAGTTAACAAGAGTTAAAAGAAAGGGAGTAAAAAGTATTTAATTTTGTCTCTGAAAGGTCTAAATACGTGCGATCACGTTTATAGCTTGCGAGCACGAAAGTGTTAATATGTTAGCAATATTTTTTTTATTTCACCCTTGTTCAACATTTAAACAGGTAATTTATATGGACGCTTCTTATTATTTAGACATGCTGATTACAAACACTGGTGACGTGATCGGCAGGAAATTTTTATAAAAAACCAAGTCATAAAAACCAAGTTTTTATTTTACTCCCTTTCTCCTTTACCAGTGGAAACTGGTTTGGCGCTTAACGTACGCGTTGGGCTTCGGTCGGACGACGCTACAAAAGGGAGTAATAAAAAATTTCCAAAATCCAAAATTAAACTATAATCATGTTTAGTGTCTACCACATGCGTCGTAATCTCTATACAACTTAGTAAGTTGTATGAAAATCCATTAAAAATTTCTAAAAATCCAAAATTATACTATAATTAGTAAAAATTTTTTCGAAAATTTGATATTTTAATATTGTACAAGGGTGATATAAAAAATAGCGAATGCCACGAGCATGTTAACATGTCAAATTTCGCGGAAAAAAAGAGTAGTAAACCGAGTAGATTATGTCAAGTAAGCAACTAACATTACACTGGCTTATCCTCGTGTCTTTACAATCTTTAGGTACCTATATATAGCAGAGATATAGAGGCGCGCAATAGCACAAAATGTTCATTAACACGCGTTAAGTGAACATTTTAAAGCGCACCTAAAGAAGATTATAGCTGCGGGCCTTAGAAGACCGGACGAGCTTGACAACGGCGGGCGGGTGCGCATCATTCGGCTGCAGAGACCTGCAGGGAGGACGATCCAAGAACGAGATTTGTAGACGTGCATTACGAGCCATGTCTTATAACCACTACACCAACAAGCTAGCTTCGACCTTCTTCCAGCTTCGTGCTTCCATACATTATTTCATAGCTTTGTCTCTGTGAGACATCTATAATTTATCTTAATTAAAAGGTTTTCTCTTTAATTATTACTAATTTTACTTAGTATATTGTTATTGGCCTAATGCAAAGTTTGGGCTAAATCCAAGATAATGGTCCCATTGTATATACAACGAAAATGAGGAGGCCAATGTATGTCAATTAATTGGTAGGTACCCACTTTTCATATATTAAATAATAATTCAATTCGACACCAGTGGGTTACCATTCTATGTCAATTTGGAAAATCCCGTCATTATTGACGAACTTTCATCTAGTAGGTACATACACTCTGGATTGAATAAAGATATCGTCCAAACTATATTGATTACAACGAATGCACAGTTTTGCCATCTCACCGAAGCGGTATCTGGTGGAACTAAATTCGTCACCGAACACAATTTGCTCGCCGTTGTGACAGGTGCTCCGTCCGCCGCCCGTCTCACTCAGATGTCAGGGAGCAATTTATTTTGTCTCCGGCGAGAGGTTTCCATTAAAGTAATGAATAAGTAAGCAAACATTGTTTCGGCGGATATTCCCCCGTAATGAACGACGCGGAGTGCAAAGAAAAAACCGGCAAAAAGCACGCGCCGGCTCTCGGGGCTCGACACCCCGCTCGATGAGGTTCTTCACTCTGATTAAAATGACGAAAAACGACCCTAAATGATTTTAATGGCCGAGGGTGTGCCCCCTTCTCCCCTTTTGCCTTTATCTTGGGACCCTATTACGCGGAAACACCGATAAAATTAACACCGTAACAATTTCTCATTCTTAAATGTATTCATTAATGTCATTTACCGTCCAGTGGCCATTTAGCTGCGGATTCGAACCAAATCCTGTAAGTTCGCATCCTTTTCTTCAAAGCACAACGGCTTTTTGATTTGACATGATACTACCATTTAAATAAAATCATATGACAATTATCCTTACATAAATAACAATGCTCAACAATGTTCCTATTATATGTATTTACTACATGGAAAATCGGTAATACAGATATGATTTGAAAACTTCTCCGTGTTTACGTATATATCTCCTTAATTAAGCGTATCTACATTCTATTAATGATTTTTTAGATATTTTAAATATAATATTATAGATATGATAAAGTGAATTTTTATATATAATAAAAAATACATTAATAATGTGTCAATATGTTCCAATAATGTTTTCCTAAATCATAAATCTTTTAGTAGCAAATATAAAAAAAATGTATATAATAACAATCTATGATATTTTGCTTTTATACTGAGCCTGTGTCATGAAAAACACATCGAGGTTTACGTTAATGGATGGGATCTCATTAGGTACTTAATATGGTTTAAAAACACCTGTTGCAACACGATATGGTAATTGTTAGTTTTATTTCTTGTATCGAATATTATATTATATGTTATACTAGCTGTTCGCGTTGCACGGGTTAAGGATGAGGTTGAAAATAAATTTGTAGGGGGAAAAAGGATTCGATTCGAACGGTATACATTTGCATCGAATATATATCAGGGAGAGGGAAAAAGGGTAAAATGAGAGGGAGAAAATGTCATCTATGTTACCCGCCGGGTCCTAAAGAATAAGTTTACAAATTTTTGATTCCGATCGGTCGAACGGTATAGATTTGCATCGAAAATATAACAGGGGGAGAGGAAGGGGTAAAAAGAGGGGGAAACTGTTGCCTATGTTACCCACCGAGTCCTGAAGAATAAATTTCCAAATTTTAAGTCCGATCAGTCGAATGGTACAGATTTGTATCGAAAATATATCAAGGGGTGGGGAAGGGGTAAAAGAATAGGGAGGAAATTGCCTATGTTATCCACCGGGTTCTAAAGCATAAGTATGCAAAATTTGAATCGAATCTGACAAACGGATAAGTTTTTAAGTTTTTCCCTTTTTGCTGTTGTAATTTTGTTTGCTCAAAGGTCCCTGCCCTGGGTCTAACCTGCAGAATGCCGATCTGCTTAGGAAAGACGAATCCACAGCCTATCTCAGTGCTCTTTTTCCGACGTTAGCTGGAGGATGTGGAATCCAGGGTGTGGTCGTTCTGGCAAGAGGCCCAGAGCGATGCGATGGCACCCGGGAAACCGCGTCGCAATATATATATATATATATTAGGTCCTTACATATGAAATTGGCGTTTAGTATGGGAGGAACATAAAGCCGATTTTTTTTTATTATAATATATTTATTTAATCAAAGTATGTACCATTGCTATCTATGCACTTTTGCCATCTCATAGGTAGTTCATCGATTCCTTTACTAAAAAAACCATTCGGACGGGAATCAATAAAATCTTTGAAGGCGGTTTGGACTGCCCCATCGGAGTTGAATTTTTTCCTTTGCAAGAAGTTATCCAAATTTCGAAAAAAATGGTAATGTGTTGGGGCAAGGTCCGGAGAGTACGGTGGATGTCTTAGACATTCCAATTGAAGCTCCTCTAATTTGGTAGCCGTCTGTTGTGCAGTGTGTGGTCTAGCGTTATCATGAAGCAGCAGTGGCCTAGAGCGATTAACCAGCCTCGGTTGTTTAGCAGCTAGCTTTTCCATCATGGTTTGCAGTTGCTGACAATAGACATCTGCCGTAATCGTCTGGCCAGATTTAAGAAAGCTGTAGTGAACGACACCAGCACTAGTCCACCAAACGCTCACAAGTAACTTTTTTGGAGTCAATTTTCGCTTGGGGCATGGTTTGGCTGGTTCGGCAGGGTTCAGCCATTGCGATGAGCGCTTCCGATTATCGTACAGGATCCACTTTTCATCACAGGTAATGATTCGATTTAAAATCCCTTCATTATTGTGCCGGTTGAGTAATGCAACGCAGCAGTCAACGCGCGTTTGTTGATTTGCTTCACTCAATTCGTGAGGTACCCACCTTTCAAGCTTTTTCATCTTACCAATTTGCTTCAAGTGGATTAAAACAGTTTTATCACTAACACCGCAGCCTGCAGCTAACTCGGATGTGGTTTGCGATGGATCCGCTTCCACAATAGCCTTCAATTCTTCATTATCAACTTTGGTCTCCGGCCGTCCACGGGGCTTGTTCTGCAGGTCGAAATTTCCAGAACGAAAACGTTGGAACCAAAAACGCACTGTGTTTTCTTTTGCGGCACCGTCGCCATACACATCATTAATCCTTCGAGCCGTTTCTGCAGCACTGGTGCCACGGTGGAACTCGTACTCGTAAATAACGCGATATTTCAAGTTTTTCATTTTGTAAACTGAGTGACGCAAAGAAAAAAACAATTGAGGAAAAAACAAATGAATTATAATTTTCAAAACACAAATACATGAGTAAATAGCTGTATAAATTTGGATTTGGAATTCCTAACCAAAGAGAAGATATTTGAGATCAAATTTGCCAGTACGGCAAAACGCCAATTTCATATGTAAGGACCTAATATATATATATATATATTATATATATATATATATATATATAATATATATATATATATATATATATAACATTATATATATATATACATATATATATATACATATATATATATACATTTGGGAAATTCGGCAATCTCAAGGTTAAATCGTGTATTTTTCCGCGTCAGAGATACGAGTATATCCGCCTACTAGGCGCCCGGGGTGGGTTCACCCGCCTCGCCCGGTGTCTCGGAGTAGGCCAGGGGTGCGGTTGTGTGCGAGAGACTCCACCCTCGCGCGTGAACACCCGCGTACTCTAAAGCAGTCAGGGATAATCGCTTTAAGTTATAGCTATCCGGATTACGGATTGATATATGCTACAGATGAAATTCTGGAATTAGAGTTAAAGCGGGTTAAAGCAGATATGTGAATGTTTATCGTTTACTGTGCATAATACACTAGCCTGGGTTCAAGTGACTTCCTTCATAATTCTAAAATAGTATTTATAACTTCTTCAAAAAGAGCTACATAATTTTGTGGTGACATTATTAATAAAATGAATAAAAATTAACTTTGAAGAGTATTGAGAAGAGATTCTACTTTAAGAATTGATGAAGGTATTTTTGTAATTGTAACGATTCTAAGAATCATTAAGAAACAGCATAATTATTGATAAAAAGTATAATAAATTAATCTATTAACTTTGGAACTTCTCCACAAACATGAAAAATAACAAATCAAAAAAATACTAAAATATATGAAGAATTTAGACCACTAAATATTCTTTCAACGTGTGAACATTTGGAAAATGGAAATATATTGTGTGAGGAATAGTGTGGATTTAGAATTAACCAATTTTGGAAAATGGTTCTGCGTAGTACTGGAAGATTGGAAAGAACATACCTACTGATAAAAACATGTAGGTGACTACTGGACTTCAAAAGACTGCAAAAGATAAATTATAATACAAAAACAGATTATAATTGGAATCAAGGAAAACTCTTTTTTAAAATAGATATCAAACTAAAAAAGTTGGTGACAGTACTGATCTAATCCTAATATCATTAGGCGCTCCACAAGACTAAGTTCAAGGACCTATATTGTTCACAATTTTCATTAATCATATAGTTAAAATACTAACATATTGTAAAATTTGATTATTAGCAGATGGTGCATTAGTGTAGGTACATGTCAGGAGAAAATTTTATATAAATCATAAACAAACTAAATTTTAAAATAAATAAATTGAAATTAAATATCAACAAAAAAATAATGAACATTGGAAATAAGAAAATATAGTAGGAGAGCTCGTAGACATTATTTGGTAGGTATTTGAAGCACCGTGAAAACTTGTATAATACTTTTTTTGTAAGGTCTGAATACAAAAACGCAGACCTGATGACAAAATGACTGAAGGGGCTTAACTGACTCTTCAATTTTTTAAGTACCGACATTTTTTTTGCAAAAACATTCTCGAGGCATTTTAAAATTTTAATACCTTTAAATTTAGTATTTAAGGAGTTGAAAAATAAAAAAGCCTGATCACTTATTCGGGACTAAAACGTTACTAGGCGTTTGTAAACTTATATTTTAAAAAATCCAAAAAAATGAGGACCACGTTGAGGTTAATACAGAATAAAATTGGCAACTAAAAATAGATATTTCCAAAAAGACAGGTCATTTAGATGGGACATTCTATCTGCCAGGTAATCGAGAATGTTCAATATGAGTGCGAGTGAACAGTGTTATGGGTAAGTTGAAGTATGAGAGATAGCATCGGCAGCTGTTTAATTTGAAAAACTCTACCTTGCGATTACCTACTTATTATATGCAAACCTCATGCACCAACGTGGGTCTGCAGTAACTGCATTCGCCCACACACTAACTTTGTTTCTCGATATAGGTCATAAAGAAATGACCATTCTTTAGGTTCATGACCGGTTAGAGTTAATAATTCATTTTTTAGAAACAATTCTGTTTTTTATTTGGTAAGCGAATTTAATTTTTCGGGTTCAACAAAGACGTGGCTCTTTTGACCGCATGTCCTCATCCTGAGAAAAGTTAAGTTTCGCATTTTCATAGCCAACTAAGAAGCCTTTATCATTGAAAAGATAAATGAAGAGGTTGCTTGCGCAAATCTAGGAAATGCTTATCCAAAATCCGACCATTTTTCGCTTCGCTTCTGTTTAAACTACAACACCTTGATTAAAAAGGCGAAAGAGCTACCTATCTGAAATACCATTGATTTCTATTTCTTTTTTGTAAAGTAATTTATAGTCCAGAATTATCTATCCCGCTTCAAATAAAATAGCAGATGTGGCGCTAGCTTTAAGCCTGTTTGATATTTATACGCGTCGCACAATATTTCCCGAAAATGTTTCAAAATACATGTGGATTGTACCGTTTTATCAGAAATCGCATCCGACTGCGTTCCGACTTGTCAGCGTCGGCGCCCCCATAAATCATCTTTGCGCGCGCGAGGAATACGCGGCGTCGGTTACAACTCGGCTTATTTTCGGTTCCCACGTAAAACGGGCTAATAAAACGCAGCATCTAGTGTCCTAGATAATTTGTATAAATAGTGCGAGAGCCGCGTAAAAATTGAATCGGGAATTCTAATATGAAAGTGAGTCAGGATCTTTTAGTACTGAGGAACTCCGCGGACCGACTCTGCACTCTAGACGAAGTCGCATAACGCGAAAAGTACGTAAAGAACATAAAATTTTATGAATTATTCAAAACATAATTAACCATATTATTTTACTTCCACGACAATTTGCAATCACCTAAATTGCAAATTTTGTTTTAAAAATACCTTTGTTGTAGTGTCGAGTAAAAAATTTTTAATATTTTAACATTAACTGATAGTTTGAATGTTTCTGTCTCTGAATTTATTTTCAAAGTTACATATATAAAAAAATATTGCTAGTTAAAACTAATGTGGAAAATATCTTTTTTTAAATTTTATATTTAAAACTATAATAATATGACTGTTATAGCTTTAAAAATGATCCATAACATGAGAACCCAGACCCCCTCCTGTGAGAAACCAATGTGATTAAGCAATGTTATTTTTACTCCTTTTCTTTTAACTCGTGGCGTCTGATTGCTTGCTTGTCTGACGAAAATATTTGGATCGATTTTTAACCCTTTTCCCGTGATCCAATCGAGCTGAAACTTTGCAAGCAGACTCATGGCGACGGTCAAGAAGATCTATCAAATTTTCGTTAAAAAAGTTAATAATTATAATATAAATTAGGATTTTTCAAATTTTTAATAATTTTATCATACAACTCAGTAAGTTGTATGAAAATATTCCGACGCATCTGGTAGACACGATTCCGGAAAATGAGAAAGGGAGTATTGTAAAAACTTGGTTTTTATGGGTTAGTTTTTTTAATATTCGATTTAATCCCAATTTCCCTACATTTGCTTGTAGCTCAAATAAAGTCTTGAATATATGAACTAATATTATATATTCAAATGTGTTTTATAAATTTATTTTTAACTGTGATTGGTATCTACATCCTAATAAAAAAAACTATGCACCCGTGAAACACGATCTTCATACTTCATAAAAGGAAAATTAACCTACGTTGCAAATTTTAAGACAAATATCTACAAATTATTTTAAAGGTGTTTAAAAACATACTATTATTTGAGTCCGATTAAAGCTCATTGGTTTCAAAATAAACTACTTATAACATTTGTCTATTTTTGGAAATGATTGGTTTGATAATTTTAGTACTTTTTTATGGTAGATATGAAGACAAGAGCAGATTTATATACATAAAGATATTTATATTTTAAGACTAGAATGTAGATAATGTTAATCGTTAATATATTATTATCTGCAGTATAATATCGGATATTGTACTGTACAATAATAATGTACATATTATCTGCAGTATAATATCGGAACATAATTAAAGTAAAAGCTCATACATCGCTATCATATAAATTAAAAAATATCATACAAAAATGTATGATATTAATACTTACTATTATATACACATTTTCAAATATCTAAATATTACTTCAGAACTGTGCTTTCTCTCATATCAGTAACGTTTTGACTACCTACTTCTGGACGACCTACGGTAATGGCAGATTTTCCCCTCCTACTAAAGGTACTTTATGTAATGGGAGTTAGCCGGAAGTAATGGCTGGTAAGCGCTGATAAAATTATTTCAGTTTTGTTATCCTTTCAAAGTACATTGGACACATCCGGTGAATCTATAGGGGTAACCGTTTCTTCCACATTTTCCGGCAAAATGGTAACCAGATACCTTGACTATTCATGCACTTTCGGAGAGAGTCATCATCGCATTTTGGAAAATATTTACATTAAGGCTAAAATTTTCATTATTATATATATATAAATTCGACTGACTTATTAACCATAATTGTGTACCCAAGAATATATTCGGCAACAAATAAACCGTTTATATATCGCTCTCTCGGAAACTATCAAATTCTCATCTCATCAATATTTTTTGTACCAGAATGTAATTGAAAAACTCATTGCTCATTTGAATTATGGATGTTTGAAATTGAAGAGAATGCGTGAAAAAATTTCGTATTACAAAAAGGTGATACGAAAAAAGCGAATTATTTATGACGATGAATGTGTCCTGCCCTCTGATTCAACTGTGGAGGTATGTTTCAAAAAAAATATTTAAAACACTGGCCACAAGATTCAAGTAGATTTTCCCTGTAAGCGATTTTTCCCACCTTGTGGTAAGTATTCCTGCATATATTTTTACTCTAGTACCAATATTATTGTTATTAATAATATTTGTTTTAAAAAGTGTGAAGCATGGCTTAGCGACAAGCAATCACCGACAGCGACTCGTTGACGAAAATGGACGCAGTGGTCACTACTGATCGCGAAGCGACCAGACGGAAGCAGGCCACAGATACTAGCTGCAAGCGGACAACGATGGCAGCTTAGCGACCATTACCAGCTGTGAGGAAGCGATCATAATCGCGCGCTGGACCCAGCCACAAGCGAGCAACCAGTTGCATACGCCAGTGGTATCGGCCACCACCAGCCACGAAACGGCCACCACAGCCGACCATAGACCACAGAGCTGAGCAGCAAGAAGGTACCAATGACCACAGTGATGCCACTAAACAATTATAAGAAAGGACAAATTTCATGTTCAATTTTATCACTAGCTCATATTTCATAGCTCATCTCAACGTTATTGTTGAAATATGGAGAAAATAAAATTATTGTTTATTTATTGTGATAACTTTTTTTAAATTCATTTATATATTGATAAATATCAGAATAAAAAAAATCACGGTATGAAGTAATAAATTTGTTATTATAAATAAATCTATTTTTACCTGCACAACTGACATTGCTGAGAATGCAATTGCGAAGCAAATTTTCTTGGAGCATTTTCCTATCAGATGTGGGATTGAACTATAAACAAAGCATTCATAGAAATGCATAGAGGGACGAAGAATGATTTATGATGCCAGACAATGATGATATGAATAAATTCCATAATACAAAAAAAATATAGGAAAAAAACGAGTAGTATGCAATTATGAAGAGACGGGAGCACCATCTATTTGTCGACTTATATTTAAATTTGATATTTGTCAATTATCGAGTCCCACAGAGCAACGGTGCATTATTTCATTCTTTATTTTGAAAATGAAAACTTAATTATGTGTGATTATTCTGCTAATATACTCTAAAATCATTCTACGAAGACATTTTACATGTTGCAAAACGCAGCAATAAGACCTCGACTCGAACCAAACGTAATACAAACTCTGACTGACAAACGCGCTGCCGCCGCGCCGTGACGTGCCGACATTTTTGTTTCAATTACCATCACTTGAGTGCGGGCCTCAGATCTTTATGAATTGTTTACAAATACGGGCGTTTATTAGCTGAACAGTGATGACGCATTAAGTGGGGCTCCGATAATTTTTATTTCACCCACATCGAATTATTTATTTTATATTGATTGCGTGCTGTAGATGTATATAAACCCAAATCTCTGAACTTACACACACATGAGAAATATTTATTTTAATGGGGAGAGACTGCGTATTTAGTTGAAAATGGCTCGCTTGAATGATTTTATGGATAAATTCGAAAAAAAGTGTTGTTTTTCCTACGATACTTTTAAATTGTTTTAATTTCATTTTGAATCACATACTTTAACAGTAAAATATTTTCTGCTATTTTAGTAAAATATCCAACAAACAGAACGATAAAAGTATGTATTTGCCGAGACCTTCAAAAGCAAATGTAAAAATTTATGGACTAATAAATTATCACTATCAAATATAATAATTTCGGGAATAAAAAAAAAAACATTTTGAAATATTGTTTATTTTCATTATGTCGTTGAAAATAAAGTCGCGTGGATATTTTGTCGCATTGACCTTTGGGCTTCTTGTCGTGGAACTTTTATCTTTCGACCAAATGTCCTTGGACCTTTTGTGGGGTCACAGTTTTAAAATATCAAATGTTAAAGTTTGTTAACGCTTGAAAATGACCAACCTCCTAATTACAGATGTTCTCTTGTCAGACCCTCTTCATATTTATATTATCATAGTACCTATATATTATCAAAGTGATCCAAATATTATGCACGTATTAAGAAATGATATGCTGACATTTCAGTTTAATGTAAGTATCTCTGTAATTCTGGTCTCACTGCTGCCAGCAAACTGTCAGAAGCCTCGTTCCTTGAAGTCGTATTTTGTGAGTTCGTGATTAGAACCGAGTGATTAACATCCCACCCTATATACCTAATTGCAACCGCGAAATAAAAATATAAAACAAATTGCTAACAACAAGGGATATGATTGCACGCTAATTGATAAAATGTTAAAACTTAAAAATAATAAAGCCATATATAACGTTTGGGTCTCATCGTTAGGATGACAGACCAACTAGTATCACCAGAGAAACATGAAATCATAAAATTTGTCAAGATCAGAGCCGACGGCCATTCCTAGACGGAACAGGTTTCGGAACGCAAACAAAATAATGACCTACATAATAATAACAATTTTTAATCAAGAAACTCAATCAAGAAACATATTTATACTCAGGGCACACGACCGACTGATCGGATGATATGGCTCGAGTCAGACTAGGTGAAACCTTCTCTACGCGTCGGGTTCCTTTCTCATTGTATGTAAATTTATAAAAATCTAAAATTATACTAAAATATTTTTTTTTAAATTAAAAGAAAATTTGTTAGATTATTTTTATATGCTTTATATATGTTGTTTAAAGAACAATAATTTCTCAAAATTCTCCAACCACGTAATTAATACCAACTATTCTTTCGACAATCGCAGACTAAAACTACTTCACTCGGTTCCTCGTAAAGAATTGGAAACCGTTGAACTATAATTCTGAGAAAACACTCATAAACAATCTTACAAATGTCCTCGCTTCTCAGCATCTTCCCCTTGACCGCGCAAGAAACCACCACCCGAACTAAATAAGGTGACATAATTTCTGTATTTAGGTTAGTTATATATTACATCTAATGATTAGAGGGACTTCTCCTCTCGAAACTATAGTAGTGTTAAATTTAACTCAACGTGTGTGCATTACTCAAATGCACGTGCATTAAAATAATCTTGTTGCACCACAAAGGATAATGGATAATAAAGGATTCTGGAATAAAGCTATATTTATTATTTATTTATTTATTTAAAGAAACTGCCATATCAATTAATAATAGACAACGGTTTCTTTAGTTCTGATAGCAGTCGAACCCAGGCCGAAGAGGGGATGGGGAGCACCACTCTTCTCTCCCGACACAACTCTCGCATCATCCACTTTCATACATTTTTGCATGCAAGCTCGTCGATTTTTGAGGTTTTAAACAGTATCTGATTAACCCGGTCTTTCACAGTTTATTGTAGTATTATTTCTTCGATATTTTTTTTTTCTATATTCTTTGTCCTGTTTAATTTTTTATTCTGTTGTTTGTTAACTAATTTTGGAATAACGTCCGCTCTCTGTAAAAATTGATTTGTTTTTATTTCCAGTTTTTTATTCGTTATTCGTCGTATCATCTATCTGTGTCTTTACGTATTCTTCCAATATTAGTTTGTAATGAAGTTGTTTTTGTATCTGTAAGACTTTACACATTTACAAAATACAAATTGTGTTTTGGTTATTGTAAGTTTTACAACATGTTTGATTTACAAATGATACATCTTTAGATATTCATGTAAATGAGATACCTTCTATACACGTATTATAAAATATTTAACGCAGTGTATAAAATCTTCTTATTTGAGATAATGTTAATAGTTGACCGATACACTCTCGCTCTTGATGTTAACTAATTAGCCAGATTGACATTAATTGATGGATTGCTTTAGAAACCGCTTTTCGATCAACTTTGATTTGGAAAAATCACTGCTACAGTAGCAGCTTGACAATTGAAACCGTTTGAAGTCAAACATAGTAATTTATCGCTCGACGAAATGTCACAACAATCAATCAGTAAGTATTAGAAACGTCCTTCGAACAACGCCGGCGAGCTGGCTCCCGCGTGAGGAAGTGAACCAGATGTTGGTCACGGCCGCCGCTCTCGCGCCCTGGGGACTCGTTTGTACAGCCATTAATATTAATTACACGAACAAAAGTATCGACACATGTCACAAGTTTCCAGCGAAATCTCACGCACTCGCATTAGGATATTCAAACAATAAAGACTGCGTGATAACTTCCTCGAAATTAATGCAAAATTAGTTCCTCGATTGAATCTTCTATCGACTTCACGGTAGATGTCATAAAATAATTATTTTTAAATGTTTCATTCTCAAACTTTAACCTCAAACATTTAGTCTCAATATTCTGCAATGAATTGATTATTGAGATCCACTATCTGATTTCGCTTGTACCACGACCTTGAGTTTTTCAAAATTTTTTGTTTATTTAATGTATTTTTCTATGTAAGTACTGTATAATTTTAAATTGTTTTATTCTTTTATACACTCTGTTAAACAACTTTTTTGTTCCTTTTTTCATTTGAAATTATTATTTATTTGTTATGTGTACTTTTTTAAAAGCCGTATAACATTATAGAATCTTATATGTAGTATGAATGCGCTACAAACGGTGTAAGTATTGTACATGCTTCCATTGCCAGCTTAAAAAAAAACAAATGGCGGAATCATAGCGTAACATAAAATTGTGATTTTTTTTTCTCATGACTTAAAATTTTCAACTTTGTACTTAAAATTCATTTTTTTGATTTTGTACTTAAAATTGTCATTGCTTTTTTTATCTCTTCTGTTTATAAAATGAATATTATTTATTATTATTTAGAAACAGTGTCACATTAAACTGTGTAAATGAACCTGCAGACAAACATCTATTAAGACGTTTTGTGGGATTAGAAATACTACAATGTAAAGAAAATAAATAGATAAAATAAAAAATATAAAGTAGCAAGAAGTACAGATTGATTTAAAATACATTCATATTCTATGTGTAGAAATATTATATACATAAAATACTTTCTACTGGTCACATCTAAAAATTATGTTTTCAATATTGATACACGTAAAATAGAGGTAATTTAACATCTTAATCTATAGTTTCTATAATAATCGTGCCATTGTCTATAAAGTTTTTTCTCTAGTGGAAATGACATAATATACAATAAATTCACTTCCAGGGACTTGGATAAATCATTTTACATGCCAGTAACATATTGCGTACTTAGAATATCACAGAAAATGTAAATTTGGTGCCTGTCAGGATAGAATTTCGCCGGTTGTCGAAACTAGGACAAATAGCAGAAGTGGTTTATTCAATTTGACAAACTTGACGTTAAAGCAGAAAGTATCAAATTATATTGAGATGTTGCAAATATTTTATTAGAATGTTCAATTTGCACACATGTTTAATTTTATTCTACTAATTTATTTAACTTTTTAAAATGACATTTATCTTTCGATATTTCATTTATTTTTTAACATTTAAAACTTCTAAAATAATTTCTACGGCTGCATCACATTGAAAGTATTTTTTTTTTGTTATCAAAACTGTATTTAACCCATTTTTTACCGTTCTACCTCACCTACAAAAAAGCTTTGTTCTTTCTCGCGTAATATTTCACAATAAAAATAACGTTTCTTTTTCGTTCACTCGCGTTATTTATTAAGCCCATTAATTTACGAAATCTTACAACAAGGGATCACACAAATCATTCCCATAAATTAATAGATTTTTACCCCGGCTCAAGTTTTTACTGATAAATACTGCCATGTTTTAGAATAAAAAGTCATTATGCGAATAAAATACAAAATTTTTATTAATTTTAAAATACAAATAGAGAAAATGAAATATATAAGATCGTAAAAACATATTATTTTTTGTGCATCAACATAAGACATTAAGCATACATGCCTACATCACATATATATCTAGCTTAACATAGCACACTGGAAAAATATATAATTTGTGTCGCTCATAAAGTAGACCCATGTGCCAGTGGCCTGTCATAGCACAGCTTCAGACATGGTGCACATATCTTAACTAAAATAATTTATTTTGAAAATTCAAACTGCTGACACCCAGAAATATGGAAGGTTTTTTTAAAAAATGCTTCAATTTATTTGCTTCGTTACTTCATTATTTTTTGCATTATTGAGTCCAAGAAATTTAATTATTTTGGTACGGTAAAACCTGATTGTTAATGGTTAGGAGGACATGGCTAATGAGTAATAAAATATGCTGTGTATTTCTTATATATTTTGAGCTCTTGAAATAATACTTACGTAGGTATCTAATATACATGGATACCGCAATTCGTACACTTAAATGGTGCATTGGGTCTTGCATACATACGATACAAATGAATAAAGTTGTTTTACTATACATATTGCCACCTTCTGTAAAAAAGACACTTTTTAAATCACTCAGATGAAAATTGTATCTAATATAAATATTTCTGGTAATTTTTTCGAACATTTTTAATGCTGCGTTTACGGAATATGATCTCTGAAACGTGATAATAACGTGCGTTTCGTATTTACTTAAATTTATTTTGAACTAAGACTGAATTAGAGGAAAGAGGATGGCGTAAAAAATTTTACATTTTAACCGGAATAACAAAAAATTACACTTCCTCGCCTGTATGAATATATGTTTAGTACTTTTGCGCAACTTTCCTGGCCAGCAATTGTGGGAGAGCAACTGCGTAAGAGAAGGGACCAATGGTCCCAAAACATTTGAATATTCAATAAATAATGATTTCATACAAAGCGTTCTTCTTTTTAATCTTATTTAATGTTAAATTTTATTTTGCGTTATATGTATTATGTATTGTGATGATCCAATAGATAGTGGGCATCCTCCTAATCAAATCGAGCAGACTGTATTTAATGTCGAAATGATGTTCAATTAATATTATAAAGCATTTTATTGTATTTCAATATAAATCGTTCTCCTGGTCACGGTAAGCACTGTGATGATCCAGGTAGATAGAGGGGTCTTCCTAACGTATTAACGATACATTTTGTATTAATAATTTATTTAAAAGGCCGATGCTTACTCGTCGCGAGTTGATATTTAATTTTAGCTATTATATTCAATTAATTTGCCAACTCCTGGCCGCGGCTAACAATGTGATGAATCCTATGGGGTGACCCGTCAAAAATACGTCGTGGAAAATAATATTAAATAATATAAATTTCATTGCAATGAATAAAGTCACTTGCCGTATGATGTTAGCGAAAATAGTTGTATGGCGCGGGTGGCAACGGCTGAGGTCGACAGATACGCTGTAACTATAAAAGGATCGCGAAATAAAATATTATGCCTTCTTGAAATATTAAAAATAATGTATTCTATACAATTTTAATACTATGCCTGTGCTAACTATACATTTAACTAAAATATATATTATTAACTGGAAATAATTATTCTGTGAAAATTGCGCTTTTGAATGCAATATTAACTAAAAATATTAACTAACATCTTGGGTTCGCAGACGAAATCGATAATACCTAATGCCCTTTGCATTTACTAAGTATATTACCTAAATAGCCACAGCTATACCATCCTGTCCGTCAGGGACGAAACATAAAACACAGTTATATTCCTAAAAGTGCTACCTCTTACGCGACAAAAATACCTATTGCAGTCGGGCTATGAATATGAACTATTTCCGCCTCATAATGGCGCCTGGAACCAATACTAAAAACCTCACTAGAAATAATAAATGCGACTAAATCTCGATAAATACAATATATACTATTCGTAATACGTCGTTGAATTGGCACATGATTCGTCTAATGGATGAAGGACCCCGTTGTGTATCGTAATAACTTCAAATTCTTTTATAGGAGCAGTGTGGAAACAATTGCATAATATTACGTAATATAAACATCTAACGAACCTAATAATCTATACATTTATGTTACAATAAAATACGTACACTAGAAAGAATTCATGTATTAGAAATAAAACATTTTCGATTTGAGACAAACCAGTAAAATCGTTCGAACGGCGCAAAGGGAAAAATTCACACATATTAAATAACACTGAAATTAATAATTATAAACACTTTGTATTAGCAAATTCTTACCTTGAATGGTTTCGTTCTAGACGTGCATGAACCTGTTCATATTAATTCCATGGGAAAATAATACATATATTTTCTACCTACGAAATAAGACATTTTTGAAGCGAAACTTCTTTATAAATAAGTAGATAAGGTCTCGGGGATGGTTTGTTCGAAAGGATTCTACAACAGCCCGTGAGTTTATATGAAATAATAGTTTCTTTGAATGCTAAATTTTGGTTTTTTAAACCCTCAGCATCTCTGCTGAGAGGGGTTGAGGCTCCGCGCCCGCCTAAACCCGGTGGCCGACTTCCTAAGTGACTAAACGGCCCCCCTTGTTCCTCCGGAACTTACTGCATCCCGAGACTCTATCTCTTCTTTACGAGATGTGATCCCGTGACGCCCTTCTTTTAGGCTTATAATTGAGAAGGCCGTACTCTTTTGGTACGAGTTTCTGATGATGTGTGTTGTCTTGAGGCGCCTTTCTTTTAGGCCGGTGTTTGAAGAATCATGTACTCTTTTGGTACGAATTGATGACGACATTAGCCTCCTTTGCGGGCATAGTCAGCGATGTTACAAATTATTGTGCAATCTCATTATGCCTTTTCAGAGCGGCGTCCCACGATTCTGCATCTTGCAACATTTACTTTGGACAAATGTTAGAGTGTTAGTAACATATTTATAATATCCCAGCTATTCCATATGAGTGAATGATTTTTATATTTATTCTGGCCCTGTCTTACTTACAGAGGACGAAATAGAAGTTAACGTTTTCTATCAAGGTTTTACAGCATTCAGGCATGAAAATCCTTCCAAAGACAAAGGGAACCTTTTGTGGGTTATGTGGCCCTGCGCCTGGTGAGGAAAGAGGTCGGTTTATTGACGACCCCGAGCAACAAGGAGGGCCCCGCCTTTAAGGGACCCTGCAGGGGCTTGTGCGGGTTCCACGCCCAAGTGCCGGCAAGCATCTACGCCCCAACCAGCTAGGCCATCACAAACCAGATATCCCCAATCTTTAGTTAGATCTCCCCATTCTGTCCTTTACTCGTCGTTCTGAAGCTACTTGTTAAGCCAAATGTACCGAGGTCTCAAATCATAAAGAGTTAGCTGAAGACCGGATTGCGCAATACTTATGCAATACAATTATTATAAGGCTACTTAGCGTTTTTTATAGAATTACGTGTATTCAATTATTAGTATATATAGCATAAAAATCTCTTTTCGTAAAGATACATTCCCAATAAATACATTTCGATAGTGAAAATAATTAACCGTAATAGATAATATAAATATAATCCTTAGCTGTTACTCTTTGTGGCGGAATCCTCCTTCTGGTGCTGCGGAATGGTGGATTCTCTGTACGTCGCCGCTGCAAGACCCCTCTCTCTCAAGCTGTAGTAGGACGGCCAGCTCCTTTGCTCGCAACTGATGATCTGGAACTCGGGCAGCGCTTCCGCTCGCAAGTGGTGGTCTCGAACTGAAGGGCTGAGTATATCGTGTTCGCTCCTTTTATAGTAACGATTTCACCATACCTCTGAAATCCACGCTAGTGCAGTGACTCATCCTATGCGCGATGACCTCACCGCCGGCGCTCGCCATTGGCCGGATTCAGTCATCAGGACGGTCGCCTCCGGCTCAACCCGTCGAAAGGTAACGCGTGCCTGTGATTGGTCCGTTTCGTTAAAATAAGAGTAAGCACTCGCTACACGCGAGACTTGCTGTTCCGTTTCATAAATAATAAAGGCTCGTTCGCACCTACACACAAGGTCGAGTCTATTAGGATTGGCAAACAATATTAATTCAACACAGAATTATATCTATGGTATAATAAAGATCTAAGAAATATTACTTGTATAGCTGAATATTCAATATTTTGTTAGCCTCTTGTAATACATAGAATCTTGAGAAGAAATGTATCAGGCTTTTACTTTTAAACGATTCCAAACAGAAGAAATATATTTTTGATGTCCATACTTGACTTTTTTGAATATTATTATTTTAAGATTTTCTAAATTTATTAAATCTATCTCTATGTCGACCATCACAGTATTATACAGGGTTATTTGGAAAACATTAATAACCTCGCAGGACTATATCCCTCCCTCGATTATGAGTCGAAAATGTTCAAGCTATTGTGACCTAATATCAATAGTTAAGGAGATATACGACATCAAAGTTTGCATTTTTATTTCAATATTTTTGAATTATTTTTTGTAAAACGTTGGACTATCATCATAGTAACTCATATTGAATATTAAAAATTCATTCCCTTTAACACAAGTCAAATAAAAAAATAAAAACCTTCGAATTCCAATTGGAATTTTTTTAAGGGTTTTTATCATTTTATTTAACGTGTATTGAAACGAATGAATTTTTCGTAATCGATATGAGTTACTGTAATGATAATCCAACGTTTTACAAAAAATAAGTCAGAAATATTGAAAAAAAATGCAAACTTTGATATCGCATATCTCCTTAACTATTGATATTAGGTCACAATAGTTTAAACATTTTCGACTCATAATCAAGGGAGGAATATAGTCCTGCGAGGTTTTTAATGTTTTCCATATAACCCTGTATATACAGTATGCCTATTGACAATAATCGAAATACAATATGTTAATCGTGAAAATATGTTTATTGCACCTGTATTATATTTAAAATATACCCTCAGCTCTATTGAAGTTTATCATTTCAAGTAACGAACAATGTACAGTTTACGTATAAATCGTAAAAGTGAAATAAAACTTTAATATGTTTTTCTTTGAAAAGTTAACAACGGCTAGTTACACAAAACCTGACTATTTCGCTTGGCTTCTTTCACAAAACATCAATGCAATAAATAAAGCTTATACCACGACTTATGTGCACATTTAAGTACGTGTATTATATCATTATTATAATTATTGTTTGTTTTTCCGGGGATCAAAGACCGGTCAATAGTTATTTTAATTCGTGGGCGCTAATTCGAAAAATCCCGCAAGTACGCTCGCCAAACTGGCGAACACTTCAGTAGCAAAATAGTCAAACAACGCCCCGCATTGTGTACTGAAGCAATAACAATCTGGTTTAGCGCAGATCCACTAACATGTCTGGGAAGATGCACATTTTAATGCATGCTCAGCAAACATCAGTTGACAACCTTTGATTCGAAAAATGCACAATCTATTTTAATTAGCATTTTGGGCTCTAATATGATTAATTTATAATTTGAATATAATTACATTACGATTTTAAGTAAAAAATTCGATCTTGCACTGCACCAGATATATTTCGTCTGTATCTAACATTTTTCTGTGAACAATATGAACGGAAATGCAATTTTTTAAATATTTATTAGTCGCCATTTTGAATCAAGGAGGCTTGTTAACCAATAATTTATAATTTATGTAAATAGTTGCTTCATGTGAGTCGGAAGTCCATGACTGCAGTCACAATATACTCTTACTCATGACCTGACCTTCACCTATGCGGTCCAATCTGCTGGGCAGTGGGCACTTTCTACTTCTTACATATCTAGCTTGACGTCGGCCACCTATCTTAGTCTTGTTGTCTCGCTGTAAAGTCCCAACTATCCCAACCTCCATGCTTTCATATTCATCAGGATATCTGAGGTTGTGATGATCGAGATAGATATAGATTTAATATATTCAGAAAATATTAAAATAATAAAATTTGAAAAACCAAGTACGGACATCAAAAAAATATATTTCTTCTATTATTGAATCGGTTAAAAGTAAAAATATGGTATATTTCTTCTTGTAATTTTACGCATTGCAAGAGACCGACAAATATCGAATATTCAGCTATACAAATATTATTCCTTAGATATTTTTTATACCATAGATATAATTCTGTGTTAAATTAATATTGTTTATGACAGTACTATTAGACTCGGCCTGGTAAGTAGGTGCAAACAAGCCTTTATTATTTCAAAATCAGAACAGTAAGTCTCACGTGTAGTGGGTGCTTTTAAACGGAATGGACAAATCACAGACGTTTCCTGTGCGACGGATTGAGCCAATAGTGATCATCTAGGTGACTGAAACAGACCAATGGCAGGCGCCGGCGGTGAAGTCATCCCGCATGTTATGACGCACTGCACTGCGTGGATTACTGGGTGGTGTTGCAATCGCTACTATAAAAGGAGTACTCCATCCTTCAGCTCGTCATGAAGGGGAAGATTGAGAGTCGTAGAGGGGTCGGAAGGAGGCGGCATACCTGGCTTCGAAACATCCGTGAGTGGACCGGGATAAGGAGCATGGAAGAGCTGTTCCGCACTGCCCTGGATAGGGAAACTTTCTTCCGGATGATTGCCGACGTCGGGGGAACCCGACAGGGCACATGAAGAAGGATGCTATATACTCAGCCCTTCAATTTGAGTCCATCATTTGCGGGCGGAGGCGCTGCCCGAGTTCCAAAATATCAGTTACGAGCAACAGAGCTGTTCAACCTACTACAGCCAGATAGAGAGCGAGTCTTGAAGCCTGAACGTGTGGAAGATACACCATTCCGCAGCACCAGAGAGGAGGATTCCACCACAAAGAGTAATAGCTAAGGATCATATTTATATTATCTATTACGGTTAATTATTTTCACTATCAAAATGTATTTATATTGGGAATATTTGAGATCGGAGTAATTATGTGTTATTAAATATCACGATTGCTTGTGTGATATTGAATTATTCAATTCAATTCAGTTCAATTCGTACGAGAATTCCTTCCAAACGAATGTATTTTTTTGCAAAGGGATTTTCATACTATCTATGATAAAAATTTAATACACGGAGTTCTATATGAATTGCTTAGTAGCATTATAATAATTATTTTATTGCGTAGGTATTGCGCAATCATTACACTCGATCTACAACTAACTCTTTATGATTAAAGTACCTAGGTATATTTGGCTTTATAAGTGGATTCAGAACGACGAGTAAAGGACAGAATGGGGAGATCAAACTAAAGATTGGGGATATCTGGTTTGTGTTAGTCTAGCTGGCTGAGGGGTGGATGATTGCCGGCACTTAGGCGTGGAATCCGCACCAGCCCCTGCAGGGTCCCTTAAAGGCGGGGCCCTCCTTGTTTCTGGGGGTCGTCAATAAACCGACCTCCTAACCTCATCCGGCGCAAACTACTTAAACCAACAAAAGGTTTCTTTGTCTTTGGAAGGATTTCTGTGCTTGAATGCTATTACACTTTGTTAGAAAACGTTTACCTTTATTGTCTGTGAGATATACAGAGCCTGTTACAGTATAAAAATCATTCACTCGTATGTAATAGCAGGGATATTATAAATATGTTACTAACACTCTAACATTTTACCAAAGTAAATGTAGCAAGATGCAGAATCATGGGACGCCGTTCTGAAAAGGCATAATGAGATTGCACAATAATTTGAAACATCGCTGACTATACCCGCAAAGGAGGCTAATGTCATCATCAATTCGTACCAAAAGAGTACATGATTCTTCAAACACCGGCCTAAAAGAAAGGCATCTCAAGACAACACTCATCATCAGAAACTCGTACCAAAAGAGTATGGCAATCTCAATTATAAGCCTAAAAGAAAGGCGTCACAGGATCACATCTCGTAAAGAAGAGATAGAGTCTCGGGATGCAGTCAGTTCCGGAGAAGCAAGGGGGGTCATTTAGTCACTTAGGAAGTTGACCACCGGGACTAGGCGAGCGCGGAGCCTTGACCCCCCCCCAAGCAGAGATGCTGGGGGCTTAAAACAAAATTTAGCACTCAAAGAAATCATTATTTCATATAAACTCACGGGCTGTTATAGAATTCCTACGACCATACTATCCTGAGACCTTATCTATTTATTCATAAAGAAGTTTCGCTTCAAAAATGTTGTATTTCGTAAATAGCAAATATATGTAGTATTTTCCCACGGAATTAATATGAACAGGTTCACGCACGTCTAAGACGAAGCCATTCAAGGTATGAATATGTTAAAATAAAGTGTTTATAATTATTAATTTCAGTGTTATTTAATATGTGTGAATTTTTCCCTTTGCGCCGTTCGAACAATTTTACTGGTTTGTCTTCAAATGGAAATATTTTATTTCTAATACACGAATTCTATCTGCTGAACGTATTTTATCGTAACATAAATATATAGATTATTAGGCTCGTTAGATGTTTATATTAAGCATTATTATACAATCATTTCCAATACTGCTTCTATAAAGGAATTTGAAGTTATTATGAACACAACGGGGTCCTTCATTCACTAGACGATCAATGTGCCAAATCAATGACGTATTACGAGTAGTATAGATTATATTTCTCGAGATTTAATCGCATTTATTATTTCTTGTAAGGGTTTGAGTATCAGTGCCAGGTTCCATTATGAGTCGGAAATAGTCCATAATTGTAGACATCAGCAAATTGATATTTTTGTCACGCAAGAGATAGCAATTTTTAGAAGTATAATTGTGTTTTATGTTTCGTCCCTGACAAACAGGATGGTATAGCTGTGGTTATTCAGGTTATACACTTAGTAAATGCAAAGGGCATTAGGTATTATGAATTTCGTATGCGAACCCAAGATGTTAGAAATATTTTAGTTAATATAATTTCATTGAATATTCGCTGCAGAATAATATTTTATGAGAGAAGTAGTTAATATTCCATTCAAAGCAAATGGTTAGTTAATATCTTGATAGATAATACTCAACAGCAAGTCAGACAGATTAGTTAATATTTTTAGTTAATATTACATTCAAAAGCAAAAATACCACAGAAGAATTATTTTCAGTTAATATGTATTGTTAGTTAAACAACTGTATTGCTACGACGTATTTTTGACGGGTCACCTCCCTACTTGGACTCATCACAGCGTGGTTTACCTTTCCCAAAGTTTTAAGTTCTTAATTTCTTCGATTATCCAGTTTATCGTGTATTGGGTTGAAAATCTTGTTCAAAACTTTATTTTCTGATACCCGCAACCTGTCTTCTTGCACTCAAGTGAGAAAAATTAACATCCAAACAGAGCGGTCGATTGTATCAACATTGTACCTATACAGTGCAATCTTTCAATTCTGTGACAATAACCTCGTCACGGTTATAAATACTTTTTTGATTTGTTATTTAAAGAGGTCCTGTGCATTTATAAAACTGTTTCAGAATCTCATTAAAGTACGTAAATTATTTGAATTAGTTCTGAAATGAATGTGGATGTTGTGAAAACATTACTTATTATCGTAGGTAGTATAAGTTAACTATTGTTTGATCACTGACAGGCACATCAATATTTAAATACACGTCAACTCAAATAACCTGAATAATAATGGTGTGTTAAGTACGCAAGATTTTCTCTGAAATCCACTTGTGTAAATCAATTTAAGCACCATATTAAGCGATTGTTTCTAAATTTTAATGATGGATTCGTATTTATGAAAATTAGGCGGAATTATTCATGTACTTATTTGAATACAAATGTGTATACAAATGGACATCAATATTCTTATTATTAGGATATTATTTTCATGTCACAATAATAATATAATAATAATCGTTTAATGGTCAAGACTCGATCCGTCATATAAATGTACAAATTACGATACAATGCATGCAACAGGTCACCATTGTCAACGTGTTCAAGAGATATTTATAAAAACAAACTACCACCGCACTCATTTAACAGTGCCCAAGCAAAATAAACTGACAAGAAAGCTTGACAACATTTGAAAGTAACCCGCTTGAAATATGTTTTGATTGTTTTGTGTTAAAAAACCTATTTTATTTTCTAGTTGAAAATTGAAAACTTCTTCAATTATGATTGTTACCATGAAACTTCATCTTTGTTTTTATTATTTAAGTCTATACATATACTATGCAATCTGTCAAAAATCATATATTTTATTAAAATATTACTTTTGGTTAATTAATGGTATTTCGTACCATATTAATAATTACTATTTATAAATTATACACATAGAACAAAAGAACCATAAGATAATAAATTCAAAATTAAATACACAAACATATGTAGGTCTTTAGTAGGTATAAAAATACGTACTAATTACAATAGATTGAGTTACTGCTATTATTATTTATGTCTATAATTACACTGCCATCGACGTCATTATTTGGTTAAGGATCCAGACCTCCATTAGAAAGTAGCTAGTAGGTACTAAAGTGTTGCTATTGTATTCCAAAGTAAAACAACACGATATTGTGGAAATGCTTCAAAAACGCGCCAATCCGTACAGTATTCTGTAGAAATAATTATACTGAACTCATTTGCACGTAAATAGCTTGTTGTTTTGTTTGTTGTTGATCAGAGCTCTCAGGTAAAGAAAGATATTAAAAAATACTCTTTACCTCGTAACTCATTCGATAAAAATGACGTAGCACGAGGACTTTAGCGGCTCTCGTAGCCCAGTGGGCATGCTGTTGGCTTCTCACACCAAGAGCACCAGTTACAATTCCCGGGGAGCATTCTACCCTCAGCATGGATCAACTCCTACCAATTATTTATCTTCTAAACATGAAAACATTTTATGCACCGAATCAACAGCGTTCAAGCGTTCTACCCGCAAAATGGATCAACTCCTACCAATTATTTATCTTCTAAACATGATAACATTTTATGCACCGAATCATCAACAGCGTTCAAGCATTCTGCCCGCAAAATGGATCAACTCCTACCAATTATTTATCTTTTAAACATGAAAACATTTTATGCACCGAATCATCAACAGCGTTCAAGCATTCTGCCCGCAAAATGGATCAACTCCTACCAATTATTTATCTTCTAAACATAAAAACATTTTATGCACCGAATCAACAGCGTTCAAGCGTTCTACCCGCAAAATGGATCAACTCCTACCAATTATTTATCTTCTAAACATGAAAACATTTTATGCACCGAATCAACAGCGTTCAAGCGTTCTACCCGCAAAATGGATCAACTCCTACCATTTATTTATCTTCTAAACACGAAAACATTTTATGCACCGAATCAACAGCGTTCAAGCGTTCTACCCGCAAAATGGATCAACTCCTACCAATTATTTATCTTCTAAACTTGAAAAAATTTTATGCACCGAATCATCAACAGCTTTCAAGCATTCTGCCCGCAGAATGGATCAACTCCTACCAATTTGAAACCATTTAAACAATATCTCTAAAAACACACGACATTCAAACATTTGACATTTTCCGAATAGAAAATGTCATTTAAATAATACAATGTATTTATATTCCTAGATGCTCCTAGGCAACTCGTTATTAATATAATTTAAATAATATTTTTGACAATTCCACGACCAATGGTCTGCAAACTATGTCATGCAGTATCTGAATCATTCTAATTATATGGCTACTAAGCACCTCTCGAAAGCTCTCCTCCAACGGTTTTTGTTGGATTCTTCAATTCATCAGATACGCAGGCTCCGTATTTCTTTTATCGCACTGAAAGCTGTACAGCCGGATTTACAAAATAATCACATTACATTTTCTACGAATATATTACTCTCAATTTTTAATGAAATTCGACGGAAATCTTTTCAAAACAAATGGCTTTGATAAAATTCTACGAATATCTTTTCAATTGATTTAAGGTGATTATCGTAGCAGAGTTTTATCAGATTTACATTTGTTAGGTTTATTTTATAAAATGTTAAATCTTTTTATTTAATTGTGTGGTCTTCTTGTATATCTATAAAACAGTATTAATTCAATTACACTCTACTTAATAATAAAACATATTTGTGAAAACCACTACTTACTGAATAATCAAGATGTTTCGGGACCAATGGTCCCTTCATCAGGATACAGCGTGTACTATAAATCAATTTTAAATACAGATATTATCATAAACCAAAATAAATATATGCACATAGAATAACTAATTAGGAACTAATATAAAAACAAATTTAATATACATCATATTTTAAAAACTAATCATTATTTGATATCAACAAGGGTTCAGAAATTTAACGTACAAATAACATAGAATTCCAGTTAAATATTTAATTAGTAATTTCAGAAATTAGAAAAAGTGTTCATAAAAAAATAAATATTATAAATAATCAAACCCTTTTTGCAAAAAGTTACTTTTTAAATTTATTTTCATATAAGTTTCTAATTATTTATTCAATTCCCATGTATTTATTTTTGTTTTTGTTAATGTCAATACTTTCAATTATTCGAACCTATATGTTACATTCTGATGAAGGGAACATGTTGAATATTAAATAAACAGTGGTTTTATTTAAAGTGTTTTCTTTTTCACAATATAAATAATGTTGCCACATATATATTTTACAATTATTGAAGAAATTATACATTAAAGTATATTCAAAGTATACTAATTTTCCACATTTATTTAATCGTTGAAAATTAAATATCTGTGATGACATGATAATACTCATATAAAAGGTAATAAAGCACCCCGCTTATAGATACGGTATTGGAAAACTGAATTTATTTAAAGTTATTTTTCAATGTAATTTTTAATAAGTAACGGAGCCCCATCCCTGCTACATACATTATTACATTACATTCAGCTAGCAAAACGGTCATCATTCTTGACCAGAGAACAAAGATGCCCAACAGATTAAAATTAAGATGCCTTCTGGTCGCCGCTTGTTTAATTTAGATGCACCAAATATCTTCCCAGCTGTCTTGTGATATTACTGGAAGTCTAAATTAGAAAATTAATTTAATCAAATCAGATTTAGACAATCTATATAATATAGATAATAATATTTCGTAATATATGGATAATTTATATGGCGCCGTTTTCGCGAATACCCGCCTCTAGAGCGCTTGGGTGAGTATATACAAGCTATATAATGTAATGTCTTAAATAATTTACTTTGATTAAATAAAAAATTTAAATTCTTGTCTGTATATGACCATGACTAAAATTAAAATGAATTTAATCCTGAAATTTTTTAAAACAATACATTTTTATAAGGATACGCATACAGATATACATACAATTCTAACTGTCTTCCAACTTAGTTAACAGATTATGATATGACTAACTTGATAATCTCCTGGGATGAGACATGACCCCGACCAACTTGGTCAGGTACATATTTATGAAAAGTACATATGTAGCTATATTATTTTATTAATTTAAAAGTATATTATTCTAATTTTTCAATTGATTCAGCAAGATTTTAGATTGACATTAAAAAAAATATTGATTATATTGCACTTGGGCCTCGTATAACACGGTTTTATATAAAACTGTTTTATATAACACGGATGTATAAATTGGCATATTTTTTGTACAACACGCTTTTTATAACACGGTTTCAGAAAAATAAATAAATTAAATAATATATTTAATTTATAGATTGCGTCCATGACAGAACATGCCATAAGTCATGATGCCATGAGTCAGCATGTTGAGACTTGTCAATTTCGTTTGATTCGAAACATTTCAGTTACGCTCTGGCATTCAATAGTGCAGAACGTATTTCTTCGTAATCCGTGGATTTTTTTGGCTTATTGTTTGTATGTATGCAATTTACATATTCCATATTATTAATTACATATATATATAACCCTTAGCAGTCCAGAGACATGATGTAAATTCCCTAATAGATTCCATCAGCCTTGCCAAATCCTTGATTATTTGATAAATATTTTAAGTTATGTACTCGAACTCATATAAATAAAATATGTAGTGCATTTTGTGAAAGTAACTTGTATCGATATCGTTTCTGATTCCGCTAAAGAAATAAAACATCAACTTTAAATTCTTGTTGGAAAAAGCTGTGGCCAGAAGTAGTTTCCGGAGAAAATGTTTTACCACCAATAGAAGATGAATACCAAAGGACAATAAATATTTGTCGTGTTATTGGAGGAGAAGGTTTTAATGACATGGATATCCATGATATTCAAAATATTGGAAATATTGGAAATATTGGAGGATCGTTCGTTGACCGAAGAAGAATTGATCATAATTTTGAATGAAACTACCACAATTAATTACTCAGAAAGCAGTTGCAGCGAGGTAACTACATGTTTCACATTAAAAACTATATATGAAAGCTTGGAATTGGCTATTAAATTAGAAAAAAAAATATTGAATAGGATTCTATAATGGAAAGAAGTTCGAAATTCAATAGGGAATTACAATAGATTTTGGAACCTTATAAGGAAATACGTAAAGATTTATACGCTAAAAGCAGACAATCGCTTATTACCGATTTTTTGAAGGCTAAAACCGCAAGAAATTCAGAGCCCTCCTCCGATGATGAAAACTCACAACCGATGTCGAAAAAAAGTAAAAATTAAAAATTATTCTAAGTGATAGTGATGATGAATGAATGCTACATTATATTTATTTATTTATATATGGCTTTTTACATCAATAAACTTAATATGAACATATTAAAAAAGAAGAAAAAAGAGAAGACCATACAAAAAAAGAATAATAAAGAAGTTTATACAAATATCCATATATAAAATACATGATTACGATTAAGAGAAATTATGTTATGTGTTATTAAATTTTTTTTAATAAATATGTAAATTTATATATTTTTATTAAAAAAATAAAGTTCATGTTCATATAAACTATCTGTGATTTTTTTTTGGAACGCAAACCCTAATTTTGTATGAACTTCAAACCTTGTATAACACGGATTTGTATTACACGAGGTTTTTGTGGAACCATATAACCGTGTTATACGAGGCCCGAGTGTATTTGTATATTATCTACTTCTTTTATATGAGTAATTCCACCAACATGTTTAAAAAAACCTTTCCATCGTCAGGGTGTTGTATAACTGTCAAAATATAAGAATGAAATATCTTTGTTTCTTGTTTTTCTAAATTATTTTTAAATATAATTAGATACTGAAGTTCTTGATTACTCGCGATGAATGGAAAAAATTTTAGAATTGGGCTAGTAGTTAAATTTAATTGATTATTAATAATATTTTGTTTACTATTACGTGCTTTACTAATTTCTAATAATTCTAAATTATTCAATTTCAGACCAAAATTATTTATGTGTAAAATAGAAAGTCCTAAATTTTTATCAAAACCGTGATCATTTTCATTTTCATTTTCCTGACGATGGAAAGGTTTTTCTGAAACATGTTGGTGGAATTACTCATATAAAAGAAGTAGATAATATACAAATAATATAATCAATATTTTTTATATTATTCTTATTCACCTTTAGCTGAAAAAAATAATTCTTTAATACCTTCTTCATCTGGAGCAATAAAAAAGGAAAAATAAGTTTTAAGACACTGGTTTTTCTAGTTTCTTGATGAGGTCCAAATACATGTGTATGGTTTTCTCAAGCCTGGGTATTTTTGTGATGTTTTGGCTCTCGAGAAGGTTGGGAAGATTGTCAGATTGTGTATATACCATTGCGAGAATTACAAATGAAGAGATTCTAAATATATTGAAAAAAAAACTCTTTTGATACCGCCGAAAATCGAAGGGACCAATAAATAGGACACATCCTAAGACACCATGCATACTAAGAAATGTAATTAAGGGAAGAAGAGCGGGAGTCAGGCAGGAATGCAGACGACATCTATCGACAACTTCTTAACGGCGTCTTTAGACGCATGCCGAGCGTCGACAAAAATATGGTTCTTAAATGTTGAAATAAAAGTATTCAATAATCAAATTAAAGTTATATACTTATAACTTTTGTTGTGTTGAACCGTTGAACTCTTTTAAGATATACAAACACTCTTTGTATACAAATGATCTAAATAAGTTTAATAAATACTGTAGGTATCAAATGGATATTGGTTTAAATTTTTACTTATTGATAGTCCTTCTTGCATTATTTGAAAATCCTTAGTGCGGCATCGCGTGGCCGACATTCCAATTTGATTTTTGTGGCGATTCATTATGGATAGACCTTGTCCGAAATGCCAGGCGGTCTGTTCCTGTGATTGGTTCATTATGGATGAATGGCGCTCCGTGGGCACTATTTTAATCCGATGAGAAAGCGTCTAATACGAAAAGAAAATTAACCGCATTAATTCGTAATTGAATTGTTAGTTCGGCACTGATGAACTCATCAACAAAATTGCGCAGCAAACAAGTTCATTCACAAATTACATGAATTTCATAGCCCAATACTATACTGGTAACCAAATAATCTATCTTTCGAAATATCTCGGAAACATAAACTTTCCTATTAACAGAACTAACAAGAGTAGTTCATATAGTAGATTGTTGGTATGGTGGTCATGACGCTCGCCTAGTCACCTAGTTGTCCTTCCAGGACCAGCAAGTTAGTCCTATTTTCATAGCACAGGCGGTTCGCTTTGTTTGAAAATAATAAAATATTGTTGCGACACGTATTCCGTGTTCGCACCTTTATTTAAAAAAATGAGTAAGTAGTAAATTTTAAAAAATAAAGAAAATTAATAATCAACTTAGTATTTATAATCAAATCCATTGACTTGTGAGAAACATTATTTGTATGTTGGATTACATAATTTATTGTTAAATTCATTCCTCTCTGAATATTAGATGGCTGTCTAATCCCGTTCTCAGAAACCCTAATCTAAATTAATTACATTCTTGACGCGATAATAAGACAAATTTAGCCTCGAAGTAATGAAAATACGCACGTCTATCTGCCTAGTTATTCATCCTGATTCTCGGAATAGCAAAGGCAATGATGAACCTAATGGCCTGGAGCAATTAGATGCATTTAGCTGCCGTGGTGCCCCCGTATATCAGGCGACTATATTATAACCGTGCGGTGCATTATCCCGAAGCGGCGAGCTGTCAAATGATCGGCGCTATATCAATACGTAGCAAGGTTCGAGTTAAATATGTAAATACGCAATGATGAGTAAATTCAGTCCGTCATGAGAGAACTTTTTTTGTATGCATAATTGACAGCACTGGCAGCGACGGCATAAATAATCAAATGTGACAATTTTGTATATAATAAAATAATTACTATTAAATTATGTCTATATGCTCAATTACAATACAATACAGAAACTTTAAGAGCAATATATTTAAAAACTATACATTAATCAATATTTCATCAAAAAAGAAAACCATTTACAAATGAAAAATAATTTAAAAATTGATTATAAAAATATTTATTGTTCCTATCAAATATTTATATTCTCGTTTACTAGAAGTATACTTGCTTTACTAATATACCATATATATTTACAAAGATATTGTAACGAGCTGTTCGTTGACATTTGACAGTTCCATAGAAAAGTGTCACACATAGATAACATAATAATAGTGTCACATGCGCAGAACGGCGGGCCGGTATGCCCAGTGGTTGAAATAAGAACTAACATGATTAAATAAATAGCGAAGGAATGGAAGGGTTCTTACCTGAGTAGAAAAACAAAAGAAAGCTGTTCTTTTGTGTTTGAATAAAAAAATAGTGTAGCATTGGAGCGATTGTAAAATGTCCAAGCGATAATAATGTTGAGATAATGTACAAGCGATAATAAAAGATTTATTTTACGAGTTATGCCATTTCCTTTTTTGAGCGAGCCACGCCACGTAACAACTGGTGTCAGAAGCGGAATTCGGGAGATTTTTAAGAAATCGGCGTGAAGATCGTGGCTGACAGGGTCAAATGACAACTAGAAGCATGGACGCGATAATTAAGATGCTGGAAGAACTGGAGCGGAAACGCCAAGAAGACAAGGAAGAACAGGAGCGGAAACACCAAGAAGGCAAGGAAGAACAGGAGTGGAAACGCCAAGAAGACAAGGAAGAACAGGAGCGAAAACGCCAAGAAGGCAAGGAAGAACAGGAGCAAAAATTCGTAATGTTGTTGGACGTCAAATTAGGGGGCTTAGGGAAAGTGTTGACAAGCAACAAAAAGAATTGGAGATCACTAAACTGGACGTCAATAATCTTCAAGAAGATGTCAAGGATCTTAGACAAGACGTAAAACGTGACGCTGAAAAGACACAACATGAAATCGAGAAACTTCGGGATGAAGTGAGAAGAAGCCAGAAGATTCGAGTAGGTGAGAGTTCTAAAGTGAAATCTACGAGAATGAAGCCACCTACTTTTGATGGACAATGTTGGTGGAATACCTACTACAAGCAGTTCGAAGCGGCGGCTCTTTCAAACTTTTGGGACGACCGGAAGAAGGCAACTGCCCTAATACTGGCGTTGCGCGGACCAGCGCTGGACATTCTACAAATCGTTCCAGAGGAATGCCAACAGGATTATGATGCCATAGTGAAAGCTCTTGAACTCCGATACGGAGAAAAGTATATGCAGGAGGTGCATCGGGTTCAGCTAAATGTCAGGCAGCAGAAAAGAATGGAAACCCTATAAGAATACGGTACTGACGTGGAAAGACTATGCCATATGGCATACTCCGGCATATAGTCACGCGAGAGATGCTCGGTGTTCAAGCATTCGCCAATGGTCTACGAGATGACAACCTAAGGCTACATGTGCAACTGGGGCGACACGCTAGGGTTAGCGAAGCATTAACAGCAGCCCTACAAAACGACGCCTTAAGGAATACCTCTGGTGAACCGCAGAGAGTCCGAGCTGTAACGGTTGAAACTGAGAATGTCCACGACCGTCTTGAAAAAATGGAGCAAGAATTGATGTCAATAAAACGGCGAGATAATCGAGGTGCAGAGAGGAGACCACAAGGAAGGCCTACATGCTTTGGTTGTGGGAAGGTAGGACACCTGAGGAGAGACTGCAGGAGTGTTCTTCGGCCCCCAAAATTTCCGGTTGCGACGGTGGACGACTCGTTGCCCAGTCATTCGTCGGAAAACTAAAACCAGCTAGTGTTGTGGGGCGCATGCTGGCTGACCAACCCCCAGCCCCCGTGAAATACATTTCCGTGTCGCAACTTAAGAAGAATCACAATAGTCTTCAAGTGGAAGGACGCCTGAATTGGGAGAAAGTCAACATTCTTGTCGATACGGGAGCAACCAAGCCCATTGTTCGAAGAAATATCGTTTCACCATCAAGTGTTACCGCTTTGTCAAGTAATCTAGTGCTTAAAACAGCTACAGGAGAAGCCGCCCGAATATATGGGGAGACTTGTGCCGAGTTGATACTTGGAGGAGTGAAGATACATCACACGCTATTGGTGGCTGACATAGAAGATGATGTGATTTTGGGCCTAGATATAATGGACAAATGTGGTTTTATAGTTAATGTAAAGGAGAGAATATTGCGGATCAGAAACAAAGACGTCGTGCTGTTTTCTTCAGAAGATAAATTTGATAAAGTACAAGTCTTAACAACGACAAAAACTTGTATACCGGGAGATACAGAATGTGTTCTTGAGACGACGCTGGAGGCTGGTGATGGTATCGGCCATATCGGCCTTATTCAACCAAACATGAACATGACGCAATCGAACTTAATAGTGGCAAAATGCTTAGTGAATAACACTACTGTAATTCCAGTGCGAGTGGCAAATCTGAATCGACAACCAATCACGATAAGGAAAGGTGAATTGATTGGCTATTACGAGCCAGTTACATGTGTGGTTCATTGCGAAGAAACTGACCATGAAGAAAAATTGAGCGATAAAGGAAACCAGGAATCTATTAACATGATCAACGTCGGATGGGAAAACTTGAGTACATCAGAAAGGCAGACTGTACAGAAATTCCTCGAAGATGAAAGTGAGGTATTTGCAAAGGGCTCCGAATCTGTTGGAAGGACCAACCTGGTATATCATCGGATCAACACTCGTGATTCACAACCCATTAGGCAAACACCTAGACGATTACCTTTTGCGAAACAGGAAGAGGCAGATGAAATAATCAAGAAAATGCTACTTGACGGAGTGATTGAAGAATCATCTAGCCCATGGTCCTCGCCTATAGTCTTGGTCGTGAAGAAAGACGGGACAACACGGTTTTGTGTTGATTATCGCAAATTAAACGATGTCACGAAGAAAGACAGTTACCCACTACCACGTATTGATGATACCTTGAGTACATTATCTGGCTCACAATGGTTTTCAACTCTGGATCTCAAAAGCGGGTATTGGCAAGTGGAACTTCATTCCGATGATAAAGAGAAAACAGCATTTTCCACGAGCGCGGGATTTTATCGATTTACTGTCATGCCGTTTGGATTATGCAATGCACCGGCAACGTTTGAGCGTTTGATGGAGCTGGTGTTAAGAGGATTAACCTGGAAAACGGGTCTCGTTTATCTGGACGATGTTATGATTATCGGCCGTAATTTTGAAGAACATTTAGAAAATCTCAAGGAAGTGATCGGACGATTTCAGAATTCACACTTGACACTGAATCCAAAGAAGTGTACTTTATTCCAGAAGCGAGTTAAATTTTTGGGCCACGTCGTATTCCAAGAAGGGATTCAGACAGATCCGACTAAACTAGATGTCATCCGGGATTGGCCTCGTCCTAAAGATCGACACGAGTTAAGAAGCTTCCTTGGATTAAGCACTTATTATAGGCGATTTATCCAAGGGTTTGCAGGAATAGCTAAGCCTCTGCACCAGCTGACTGAAGAATCGAACCCGTACTCATGGAATGATAAAGGTGAAATTGCGTTTCAGGAATTGAAAACGATGCTGTGTTCGAGTACTATATTAGCATTCCCTCTCCAAAAAGGACAATTCATTCTTGATACTGATGCAAGTAATATCGAGATAGATGCCGTACTCTCCCAAGAACAGGACACCCAAGAGAAGGTCATCGAGTATTACAGTAAAGTGTTGTCGAAACCTGAGAGAAACTACTGCGTCACCAGAAGGGAACTTCTCGCCATTGTCAAGGCCTTGAACCATTTTCATTGTTATCATTATGGACGAAAATTCCTCGTAAGGACCGACTATGCAGCTTTAAAATGGTTATTAAATTTGAAGAATCCAGAAAGACAACTAGCTCGTTGGATTGAAAAACTTCAACAGTACGATTGTAACATAGAGTATAGGCCAGGAAGAATACACCATAATGCGAATGCCCTATCACGAAGACCATGTACCTCGTCGTGTACACATTGTGACAAAGCTGAAACAAAAGATGAGTCTTCAGAAGTTAAACGGCTGTTGGTAACGATGGAAGACAATTGGAGCCCAGAAAGAATTCGGGCAGATCAAGAAGAAGACGAAAGTATCGGCCCAATCCTGCGTTGGAAAGAAACTAATGAGCTTCGTCCCGGGTGGCATGTGGTGGCAGCCGAGGGAATAATTTTAAAGGCCTTGTGGGGTCAATGGGATTCCCTGAGAATTGAAGATGGCCTCCTAAAGAGAATATGGGAAAGTCCAGACGGAAAAACAATTATTAGACAGACCATAATTCCTCGATGTCGAGTAAGCAACGTATTACTCGAGATTCACGGAGAAATATCCGGGGGACACTTTGGAGTCAATAAGACTTTAGCCAAGGTTCGAGAACGCTTCTACTGGATAAAAAGTCGGGAGGATGTCGAGAACTGGTGCCGGAAATGCGACGTCTGCGCCGCGAGCAAGGGACCGAGGACGCGAAGCCGTGGTGCGATGCAGACCTACAACGTTGGTTCTCCATTCGAAAGAATCGCCATCGATGTGGCCGGTCCATTTCCCATGACTGATGACGGAAATAGATACATTCTGGTTGCGATGGACTACTTCAGCAAGTGGCCCGAAGCTTATGCCATCCCAAACCAAGAGGCGAAAACTGTAGCAAGAGTGATGGTAGAAAATTGGATATGTCGTTTTGGGGTACCACTAGAACTCCATTCCGATCAGGGGCGAAATTTTGAGTCAGTAGTCTTCCAAAATATTTGCGAGCTATTGAAAATAAATAAGACCAGAACGACACCACTGCATCCCCAATCTGACGGCATGGTTGAAAGATTTAACAGAACTATGGAGCAGCATTTAACAAAGGTCGTCGATAAACAGCAATGTGACTGGGACCGACATCTACCCTTATTTTTAATGGCCTATCGTTCAGCGATTCATGATACAAAAGGGCACTCTCCAGCAAGTGTAATCTTTGGGCGAGAGGTACGATTACCTTGTGATTTACTTTTTGGGTCACCCATGCCTATCAATGGCGAAGAAAGTTACACGGATGGGCTCAAAGAAAGAATGGAGAGCGTTCATGAAGATGTTCGGCATAGGATTAAATTTGCAACAGATAAGATGAAAACACGATACGATCTAAACCGAAACGGAGCTGGGTTCGACGTTCGGGAGCTGGTTTGGTTGTATAACCCGATCCGGAAGAAGGGAATCTCACCAAAGTTAATGGCACCCTGGGAAGGCCCTTATAAGATCATGAAACGGATCAATGATGTCGTATACCGAATACAGCGAAACCCAAGGAACAAAATGAAAGTAGTTCATTTGGACCGGTTGACCAAATACCATGGAGACAATAAAGATCCTATATAATATCGAGAGAGGGAGACTGTGTAACGAGCTGTTCGTTGACATTTGACAGTTCCATAGAAAAGTGTCACACATAGATAACATAATAATAGTGTCACATGCGCAGAACGGCGGACCGGTATGCCCAGTGGTTGAAATAAGAACTAACATGATTAAATAAATAGCGAAGAAATGGAAGGGTTCTTACCTGAGTAGAAAAACAAAAGAGAGCTGTTCTTTTGTGTTTGAATAAAAAAATAGTGTAGCATTGGAGCGATTGTAAAATGTCAGAGATAATGTACAAGCGATAATAAAAGATTTATTTTACCAGTTGTGCCATTTCATTTTCGAGCGAGCCACGCCACGTAACAATATTTACAAATATTTATTTGTAATAATACATTATTAAAAAATAATATCGTCCAATATTTTTGTACTTTAAAAATGAAAATAAAAACCTAATATATATATCATTCAATTTAACCCATATTGACAACAAACTAACTAACAATATTAATTTAAATAAATGAATTCTTGATTGTGCATACTTTTTTAAATAGGCGTGAGAATGTACCTTTTACTAGTAAATATTTAAATTTCATAGCTTGTAAATACATTTATTCTTGAAATTAGTTTGCGTTCACATTTACTGAATTAAAATATTTATGGTTTCATAAATAAATAATACGAATGTAGTAAAATTTTAGGGTTATTTTTAAAATAAATTAATATATAAGAACAACAAACAAATTGATTATAACTATCTTGATTATAACTACCGTGATTAGTTATTAAAAAAATACTATTTGCATTTAATTAAGTACGTACATTATTTTATCGGAATTTTTTTTTAAATGTATCAGGTATCTTATTTCAAAATAAGTAGATGACTTTATTTTCTGTCTCGGAAAATAAAGTCATCTACTTATTTCATCATACTTTATTTCCATCATCCGGAGGATGTCGCATCTCAGGCGGAGGAACTCCACGGAAATGGACAATACGCGGATATTTTGTTTTTCAAAAATTTACCAATATTTATACAAGTTTAATATGCACCTGATGGTATATTTTTTATTTTTATAAACCTCACTGGAAACTGGATTTGGCAGAATTAATAAGAAATGTGTAACGTGAGCACGAAGAAATAAAATGACCATTCAGAAAGAGGTACAAATCTCAAAAATCTGTAATGTGCAGTGCAATGAAGGTCTTTAAAGAAATGCCATACGAAAGAAAATAAAATGTCAAAATTTAACATAAACTTAAGAAAATATGCGCTACGTTAATTTCGTTAATGTTAAAACTTGAAATAAATATTGGTTTACATTGGAGCATTGATACTGTTTAATAAATTTAAATATGTGACGATGAAAAATTAAATATGCGATGCAAATATATGGCGAAGCATGCACTTCCTATCGCGCACCGTCTGCAGAACCAAAGCCTTAATCAGAGAAAAAATAAGCATTGGACAAGGCCTATCTTGTGGATATATCCCTCCGAGTTCTCAAACATGTCATGAAGACATAATAGAAAAATTGGTAATCCATGGAAGGATGGAAGGAACCAAATTTCGTGGAAGGTCCCCAGCGCGCGATTAAAACAACGACCAGGGTTCACAGCCTAAGATTCTGTATATTTTAATAATAAATCATTTTAATTATAAAAAAATGAACTACAAAAGATCTGTCGTGGTCTAGCCAGGGATGTGCAGTGAGAACAAGAAGCATGAATTTTTACTAAACATATATTTTAAAAAGAAACCTAAATAAGAGATATATCTCGTTCCAATCACAATGATTAACATAATATTCAGATTTTAATATTTCATAATGTTCTGCCAGATAAATATTTAATTTCGATTTTTTTTTCTTCCAAATATATGTTTAAATAAAAGTCACGCTTCTTGTTCTCACTGAACTCCCCTGGGTTTGGAATATCAGTAACAGGGGAAATAAAAGAAAACAAAGACTTAAAACAAATCATAAACATAAAATTTCTAAGGGCAAGAAAGGTATAAGAAATAAAATGTCTGTAGAGAAAATAAAAGCATATAAGATTAGTTTTATTATAAGATTAGGCATATGGCAGTAGTAAAGTGTTGTTTTTTCGATCACACGGAGAATAGAGTATGTGCACTCTCTTTTACTCGGTACTGGGTCACGAACGGCTGCTACGCCGCGTCCACTGAATAATACGTCCGATGCTTCTCTGTCGCGCGCTGTTTAAAATTGCGACAACAGCGAGTTTTGACCGATTTTACCAATACAAAATGATCTGTATTTCAATATAAATTTCAATAAGAAAACAGATAAGTGTAAATAAATAGGAAAGTGACCTTATTATGAATGTAAAGAAGTCAAAAGTAATGGTATTCGAGAAGGAGGAAAGTAAGACAACGTGTGAAATACTAGTAGGCAATGAATGTTTGGAACAAGTAGATGAGTTTGTGTACTTGGGAAGTATGTTCGATAGAAGAGGGAATGTTGAGAAAGATATAGAGAGGAGAGTGACTGCCGGGAATAGGGTGAACGGTGCTTTGAATGCAATAATTTCTAATAGAAATATGTCTACCGAGGCAAAACTGGCGGTACATAATGGAGTTCTGGTACCGACACTAATGTATGGAAGTGAAGCCTGGAGCTGGCAGAAGAGGAACGAAAGTAGATTGAATGCAGTGGAGATGAGGTCCCTTAGACGTATGTGTGGTAAATCCATGTATGATAGAGTAAAGAATGAAGATATTAGGAATGAATGTAAAGCTGATCGTAGCATAATACAGAGAATAAAAATAGGGTCGCTCAGGTGGTTTGGGCATGTTGAGCGAATGAATGAGGAAAGAATGGTAAGAAAGATATATGATGCAAGTGTTGACGGCGCCAGAAAAAGAGGGCGACCACGGAAGACGTGGCATGACCAGATTAACCAGATACTGGAAGATGGTCCTGTTAGAAGTCTGAACAACCGTCGAGCTTGCATGCGAAGATGTATGAATGTAGACGAAGCGAAAGTTGTATGTCAGGACAGAAGAGTATGGCGCTCTATCCTCTCTGCCTACCCCCTCGGGGAAACGGCGTGATGGTAAGTAAGTAAGTAAGTAAGTAAGTAAATAAATAGTATCAGTTCACCTGACTACTCTGTAGTAGTGACAAAAAAAAGATAGACAACCCAATCGTTTCTTGTTCTTTATGCTTTCTATTCCCAATCATTATTGATTTCGTTTGGTAAACAAATGTGTGAAAAAGTTAAAAAAACATTACTTTTAATTAAAGGTAGGCTTGATTTAATTTCACGAGGCAACCTATTGGCGATATTTATGTTCATGTATTATGATTGCCAAAAAATATTTTTCATTTGGTAAACAGATGAGTGAAGGTCGATCGTAGTCGGAATCTTGTACTATTACTTCTCGAATGCATGAGAAACGCTAAGAATCGAAATAGATGACGACAGGTCATCCACGCTGGAATTTACAGTAAATAATCATCGTTTCAAGGTCACAATTCCTGTTTTTGACAGCGAAGCGAAGAAGGAATGATATTAAAGCATATCGTCGATAACGTTAGTCGGGTTTTTTAAAAAAAAAATCTAATTCTAATTACCATGAACCTAATATACATTAGAACTATAATTTTTATGGATTGACGCATAAACTGAACATTTTTACAATAATTATGAAAATATAAGCATTCATCGACAGGCTGCGGCGAAAAAATTCATTTTCAGTGTCATAGAAAATAATTAAGAAATGTTTAATATTAATCAAGTAAAATATAATAATTTGCAAAAAAAATTTACGTTTTTGCGATTTTAAAACGCTTTTTATTCATATAAGAGGTTTATTTTAAACAATAAATTTTATTTATATACGCTACTTAAGTCTTCAATCACTATTTAAAAGTTATTTTTTTTATATTATAAATACTATGAATACTATTTTAAAATACAATTTTCAAAGCATGATGAATTCAATGGCGCAATTTTAAAACAGATAGATTTTAAAACTGTTTCATTTTTGACATATTTCATACTTTGTAATTTTTATTTTAAAATAGTTGTATGATAAAAGGCGATTATTGGAGCTAACATCTACTGACTCACCAGATGGCCGGATGCTGGATCTCTTGCACAAAACTGCAGCGTTCCTCCCGTGCGATTATTTAATTTAATTTATAATTCGATCGTCATGTCTTGCACTTTACAGATATTTTAAATTATATACCGCGTGCTGGCGCGAGCGGACCAAGACAAAGTGGCGCGATATATAGAGTATATAGTCCAATATAAATTACAGTGTGATGGCGAGGTTTATTAATTTATATAAAAAAGGAATGCGTTGCGCAAAAAAACGTCACTGCCGACGCTTCAAGGTCAGAATGCGAAGTGAGCTGTCATACCAATGCGACATCTGTCGTCGCATTCCAAGTCATCTAGCCAGGGGAAAGTCACTCCGGATGGTCTCCGGTCGAACAAATATCGCGATTGATATAACAGACAAAATATACATTAATTATTTGCACAAATAATAGTAATCAACTTCCTTTAAAAAAAAAAACTTAGGTTCATATAGTGGCTGAAAACTCAAAGTACATGTGTAAATTCAATTATTGTTAAAAATCATCTCTTTATATTTTTAAAAAGCTATTTGAAATCACCAAAAAAATGTAAAAATTGGTTGCAAATTTATAAATTTATTAATATTGAACATTTCTTAATTATATAATAGACTTTTATCATCATAATGCTAACTTTATAATTATAAAAAAACATATTCTGCATATATATAAATATACAGAATCTATTGGTTTTTTGACAAGGGAAGACACTGAAAACTAATTTTTTGACCGCGGCCTATCGATTAATGCCTATATTTTCTTAATTGTTATAAATAGTGTTCAGTTCATTATTTTTATAGAAAAACAAAGATTCTTTCTAAGATATCTTCTTCAAAAAATTGAAATCTAGCATACACATTCTAATATCAATGAATAATAAAAACCCACATGTTCGAAAACGCCAAAATATGCGTTTACAGTGAATGTCCAGCTTTGACCCATATACGTCAATATAATATTATCTGGAATCAATTCATAACAAATGATTACTCAGTAGTACGTATCGATCTCAATAACCAGTTCACACGTGATTACCGCAAGGGTCAGATTACAATTAATACGATAAGCGACAATGCTATCTTCGTATTGTCGACGCGGAGAACGTAGAATAATACAGTAGAGACTCGATTATCCGTACCTCAGTTATACAGATTCGTGATTATCCGGATTGTCAACCGCGATCAGGTAGCTTTGTGGGTAGTTTAATCCGTGCGTGCACCGACATGTCGCAACTGTGTTTAGATCACTTTCCACGCGTTTGTTATTATTTTTGACAGTTAGGTACAATCATTAGGTAAGAGAGTGTTATTATCGTTTAAAAATAAAATAAATATTATGTAGGTACTTCCACGATAAGTGATATTAAGAAAAATGCTAATTCAGTTTTAATATACACTTAATAAACATTGATTTTGGACGATTAGTTTAATTCATTTGCGATGTTTGTGTCGTTTTTAATAAACACCTGGAATTACGTGTACGCGGGCGAGGTTAGTTATCTTTCTAGAATTAATAATAAATATGTACATACATATTATGTACAAAAATTGCTTTTCTTCATACATTCAGCTCTCTGGATTTTCGATTAGTCCGGTTAATCGAGTCTCTACTGTATATGATGATACCACTAATGCAATACCCCAGATGCTCTCTGTCCGGCGCTTCAAATCTTGCAGAAACCATTCCGCGGACACAGCTAGACTGTCATGTTGTTTTGAACAGACTGGCATTTCCAAACCGCAATATCTGAAATGGGTAAGATTTCGCTGGTAATTATTTACTGGAGGCATTGCTTGAGACAACAGAGCAACCGAAGCGCGTAATCTGTATCATTCGAAAGATTTACCACCCCCGGCAGGCTAGTTTACTAACTGTTGTTAACCACATTGTTAACTACCCTATGCAGGATCCAGGCGTGTGCAGTGAGAGCATTGAAGCATGAATTTTACGTAAACTTATATTTTTTCAAAATATGTGGTTAAATAAGAGTCTTCAATATTTCCACTGCACGCCACTGGCAGGTACTTATTGTGAGGATCTTAGATCTTACCATTATGACATGATACGACTAGATAAGAGACTCGTAAGCTTGTGCTTAATCTCTTTAGAAAAAATACGCAAAACTACTGACATAATGACACTACAGAATAGTTAAAACCACCTCAATACTAGCATAAATAGACTTTAACATTCCATGCGATAAATGAGATCTCCAGGTCAATTTATTGCCAAATTTTACAAATTACCAATCTAGATTATACCACTTGCGTACACGTAATAATAAATCATTACATCTTCGGAGCGATATAAAAGCAAAGATAGCAATATGTGTAAAAATTAAATGTTTTTAAAAAATCTCGAATTCAGTGCATTCTCAATTAGTAATTCCTGCCTTTGCTTTTGTACCCCGCTTTGCTATTTTACTCGTATATTGTATATATTCTTCGGATACATAGTTAACATTTACTTCATACATGCTGTTAATAAATCTTTTTCGCAATAATCGATTAGGTCGAGGACTATTTCGTGTCATGTGATGGACTTCGCTGACCTTGGAACCCATGCACTACCGATGTAACCCAATAAGCCATCTTTATGGTAAAAACAAATACATTCGGCATAGGATCAAAGACATACAGTTCACCGAATAAACTACCTGAACTTGTGAAAAATGGTTTGAAAATGGGAGCCTCGTACTCGAGGCATAGTCATAATCGAAGAAGTCACCATTAGGCTTGTTGGGCCGCCGACGTGAAAAGTATTGCAGTAAATAGACCCAGGTTCACAGCGGAGTATAATCTGGAGTAGTGGTCATTGCAAGAAACTGAGCAGGGGATTTGTCGTAGGTCGGACTGCATTATTTTACATTTTTAAAATACGGTCACGAGAAAAATGTTCTCAGTTTTTCACGAATCTTATGTGTATAGTTTTCTAGGATATTCTGCCGTGTATATATGATTTCTCTAGCCGACGTTCGTATTCCATTCAGGGTTTACCAGCCCCGATGATGGACCTGAAAAGTCAGAAATAAATAAAAATATATTTTTCGAACATTTTACATGAATTTAGAATCAACTGATGTATTCTCTAGAAAACCATAGGTAATCACTGGAAATATAGAGAAATCCAACATTCTTAATTTATCGCGAACCAACATTGTGCATTTTAGTTGCTTGTTGGTGTGTTGATCATGACGCTCGCCCTATGATCTGGTGTTGGTTTGAGCTTTTAGTTTAGTTTGAGCCCCATTCCAGGACAATTGGAAGTTAGTCGTATTTTCGTAGCACAAGCGTGTGGCATATTTTCAAAATAGTAAGAATATTGATGCGACACGTATACCGTGTTCGCATCTCAATTTAAAAAAGTGATAACAGATGCGCAGTCAGAGTTTTTGGACAGGCGACACACGACATAGAAGCGAACGAACTGGGAACACGAGCGATAAACAAGTAATAGACAAGAGTAAAGCGATAAAGCGAGTACTGATATAGACAAAAATGCGGCGAATGAAAGAGGAACCTGTCTAGAATATTCTAGTGACAATTAGTATGAAGAAGAACAGTTTCAGAACAAGTGCTTCAATTGAAATCGTGTCTAGTGATTTAATTAAATTAAGAAAATTTGATTAAATTAATAATTAAATTAATAAAATTTTCAAAGTGTTTCATGTGTCTCCCATTGCCACGACCTCATGACAATACTTTAAATAGCAGCCATTAACCGAATGAAATGGCAAAAACCATGTAACCTATCATGGTGTTTGATTTTTTGTACAAAACCTAATGGCCAGAAGTCTCTTTTAAAGTTCCTACGCTATTCCATTTACCATCAGCCATATTAAACCTGCCATGTTTTCCGAATCGCTAATGGATAAAAATACACAAAAGTCTATCATCAAAGCTGTGAATATATTTGACAATGTCACGTACGTATATAAAATAAAATAAATATGATAAAAACACTATAATTAATAGTGTAAGCGATTGAAAAACTATTCCTCGGTACTAAGGGTAAAGTGGTAGGATGGGAAACGATGTTAACTTGAATAACATTTATTGAAGCACAATTTATTGTTAAACTAATCTGAACCTAGTAGTTAGTAACAAATTTTCCACTTTGGAAGTTAGGCTACAATATTTCATAATTATAAATAGATTAATGAATTAATAGATGCAATTATTTAGTGAAGTAAATTAAAAATTTTCATAAAAGACCTTTTCAATCTTATTCAAAAACTAATTTGCTTGTTAAAGAGTTAAGGTTGTTATTGCGGTGTTAGACATATTTAACTGTAAATAGTTTCGTTGAATAAGCATTCAACGAAACGTCGAGAATCGTTTCTCGGAAAAACATACGGATCGTATAAAATATCCGCAACTATTTACAGTTAAATAATTTGCTTGTGTTTTCGGAAAGAAACGAACCTTTCTTTCTGAAGAAATACCTACATAACATTATACATATTATGTGTGGGCGGATAAAATAAAACAAGGTTCTGCTTTATTTACGATTGGCTTAAAAAGCGAATTATTTATTGCGCAAACATCGTTTATCACGAATGATATTAAAAGGTTTCCAAAAAAAAATTTCGCATATTGATAAATTTGACCATCACATAATACTTTAGTTAGTTAATTTACACAAAGTGGCAAAATAATCGAGACACATAGTAGGCATCGCACAGGTGAGCCATGGTGGAGTGGTCAGCGCCGGAAGCCGCTCGACGGGACACACAGAAACTAAATCATGGCGCAATTTCCATTATAAACACATTTCAAACACCCGCCCTCCACTCACATCCTGCAATAATAATAATAAAGCCTTACCCGGCGAAAACCGGCTGATTTATGGGAAATAATACACGCGGATGCGGGAAATTTCGGGGTCTGTTTGTTTCTTTTTATGGTGACCTTTCTTGAAATTCGCTTCTCGGTGGCGAAAGCGAGACATATTTTTATTGTATTTGGATGGTCGTTAGTGATATTAAGTTCTCTTTGACGTCGCGGAATCTTTTTTTAACTACTCGGTACATCCCAGGTTTTATGGGACAGCTAGACAATAAAGCGCGATGAAAACAATAATCCCATCTGAAGTTTGGACCGATTCGAAACAAAATTGAAGTATGAAATAAACGTGTTTTATTGTACTCGTCACGGCGCTCCAATCCAGGGCTCGCAGCATTGGTTCGCACTGGCGCTGGCGCGAAGGGCGCGTCCAATTTCCTACCCCTCACTGGCAGAGCCCGCTACCCAATATCCGGCGCTGGTGACCCCGGTCCCGACCCCCGCGCAGAGGGGTGCGATGCTAATCGAGGGAGGCTCATCGCAGGTGCAGGCATTATGCGTCTGGAATACACTGCATAATTCTACACATTGGCGGATTAACATACAAACGCGTCAACACGCAAGAATAAACAAAACACTTACACACATAAACCAAATAAATTATTTTAAAACTATTAAAAAAGTTTGCTTAATTATGACTGCAAGGAATGTATACGTTAATAAAACTAACTACACTCCATCTCCAGGCTCAGAAAATTCCAACAGCAATCTATCTCTATCCGCAACTAAATTATCACTTGGATTTTAGTAACCCTCTTAAACATGAGGGTTACAGAAACAAAACCACTAATTGACGAAAATAAGATAAACGAATATGTAAATCTTTCAATAGTAGCAAAATAGCTTTTTGGTAACATTATTTATATTAATAAAATGAAAACACTTTATAAAAAACCACCATTAATTGAATAACCCACAAAAATAAATATATGTAACTTGAATAATTAGGAATCAATATGAAAACAAATATAAAAGGTGAATATTTTAATATGTAACTGATTTTATAACCAGAGCAGATATCTTAAAACTGATAGACTTTTGTTAAAATACTTAATAAAATAAATAAATAAAATACATATAAACATATTTTCAAGAGAATTAATTTAAAAACTGACATCGATTTTCATTCGTCACTGTATATTTGATTGCACAATGACTATAGTAGTAAGGATAAGTATGCGCTAACAGGTGAAAGTTTTTTTTTTAAATGTAAAAGAATATAATTTATTTTTAAATCTATTTTATTTGACCTATTTCATGTATGCTTTTACTTGTGTAAATTATTTCAGCTTGTGCGTATGGAATAGTCGTGGCAAAATACGTTTACAGGAAGAGCCAACATTAAACATTAATTTCGTTCTGATGTTTGATGGTGTAGCAAAACAATGCAGAGACTGAAAAATCCTTTGTGGTGACAGAATGTAAAACGAATGGATCCACTAGATTAGCAGTCCACGTGTAATTGAATCAGAATACCTTGCTGACAGCGCAAGCGTTTAAATTCTGTTTATTGCCCTACCAAAGCTACGACTGATCCGCGTTGCCATTTGCATAAATTTAATTACGTATTACAGTTTATTTTTATCGAATGCCAGAACACCAGCAAAATATGCTAACCGAAAACATGTGTGTAACCAAAATTAACATAAGTGTGGAAACCGGGAAATAAAAAGAGCACACATTAACATGTTTTTAATACATTTTTTGTACCAGATATATAAATTAATTAATTACGAAAAATTTATTCATGGTGGTGTGTTGGAAATCATTCAATTTGTAAATGCGTTTTCTAAATTTTATGTAATTGTATGTTTTATTTACAATTATTTTGGTCCATGAACTAATATATATTATATATATATTTATAATTTCGGATAAATCTGATCATTTAAAAATTAAGTGGGTTATTTTTACCTGTAGATTGAGAATTTAGTCTAATATTACAAATTTTGCAAGATTATCAGCAAAAATTGTTTGATATCTTGCCAAGTTAATGGCATAAATTGATTGATCTCTTAAATAAAAACATAGTAAAGGAGCTAAAACTGTTTGTAAACTATATTACAAAATGCGGAACTGTTTCCCGTATGTCTGGATTTCGACGTAGTCATGTCTGAGCATCGGGATCCCCTTGTCTTCTTCAACAGCGCGAACTACTTTCCTTCACTCTTCGCGATTATTGGCCTTGTTTATTCCACGTAAAGAGGCTCCTGTCATATCTCGGACTTGATCTATCCATCGGGTTATACGTTGTCAGAAACCACCAGTTTCTCCAGGCTATCTGCGTTTCCTCCAGCGACCCGCCCAACGTACGAAATGTTTCTATGTTTGGAAATACTTAGTACAGAGTTCGTGAAAAATAGAGACATTCGAAAGACTCGCAATCCGCAATCCACCACATCTTGAAGAAGCGTGATATGGTGGCAGTGAAGATTTCCCGTTAAGATAACTTCATAACTTTCGAGTTTTTTTAAAAACTTTTCAGAATATCCCTTAGCGGGAGCGGATCATTCCTCCCTATTAACTGTCACACTTCTCCACCAATATTTTTTTACATTCACCACTCGGATAAGTCTTTTAATCTTTTTTTTTATAGATACTAACGTTCAACGTTAATTTAATTATCTTAAAGAAATAAAATCGTTTCAACACATCACTTGTTTTTCAAGTATTGAATTACTTTTTTCGAAAGGTGATTTTCTTTAATTCAGTTTTTATATAGTTTTATACATATTATTATTTATCTATTTTATTCAATTCTTACGTAATATATATTTGTTTGAGGTTTAAATTTACTTCGCCTAGAAAACCTCCCTCGAAAACTCTGTGTTAAGTCAGGCAAGTTTACAATTATAACTTAATTAGCTGGTTGGCCCGGCTTCGCCCGGGACCATAATTTAGTGAACATAGGATTGCGTTGACATCTCTTTTCTGTTGGTTTCGGCACCTGTGATTGAATTGCTTTATTCAACCGTCTTCGCCCTGCCAAAATATCAACAGAATTTTAGCGCACCGTAGTTTACTAGAAATCATTATTACCCTAATATACCTATAGTGGGGTATAGAAGCAATATTCAAAAAATTAAAAAAATGTTTTGAAGGTTTATTACTTATCGGAAGGTCGATTACTTATTTATAATATACTGAATTATAGATTTTAATTATTTATCCCTTCCGAAATCATGTTTCCTATAAATGTACAGGCTATGTTTTCTATATCCTCTATGACTGCGTTAATTTTTTTAGGATATTGCTGCCTTTGCTTTTACACCCTACAATATAATATGTGGGCTATAAAAGAAAGTACGTATATATAATGTACTGAATTCGATATTTGATGGGAAACATAGCCTATATATTTACGGAAAATGATTGCGGAAGGGAAAGATACAAAAAATCTAGAATTGAGTACATTATAAATCAATAATAATTGCATTCAAAACACTTTTTCATTTTTTGAATATTACTGCCTTTGCTTTTATACCCCACATATATTACACTCATCCAAACAATGTGAAAAGTTTTTATATTCTTCGGATACATACATGTTGATACACTTTTCAACATTGTATTCCATATTGTACAGTTTAAGGTCTAGAATTCTTAAATTTATTTATCCATAAACGGTTCAAGATCTTGGAACTTGAAGACAATCTTCGTTTTTGCTTGTAGGAATTGTGTTTTGAGTTTCTTTGAAGTGTGCTTGTTTGTGTGAGTAAGCTAAGACAGTTTTCGCGTAGATTTGTCTCGCATCGAAAATGTCTAATTTATTAAATATCTCACTTGTCCTTGTTAATATTATTTTTATTATTGGTTTCTTGGCAACAATCAAAAGTTTAGTTGCAGTCATTGTCGCTTTGCCTTTGGCAGTAGCCCCGTGTTCAATACTCAAATAACAGATGATGATGATAAAATATGTATTCGTATGAGCAAAATTTTAAATGTATTTTAGTGATGCGATTATGCAAAACTTACAGTATAACATAATGTTTATTTCGGTTATTCCTGATTCAACGAATGTGACATTTGTAAGGATATACATAATATTCGATGAAATAAAAGGGATAAGAAGAATTTTCCCTACCTTTACATTTTCTTCAATTTTTTTAAATAGAATGTGTAACTTATCTAACGATTCTTAAAGCACGTCTAAATATATTTCTTTAAACCCACGTTGTAAAGAAATATATTTCGAGTTGATGTTCCATTTTTCCATGATTTATAATTTAATGTATATCTCAGTGGGTACGTCAGAGTCCCGCAGATGACACCATGTCGTTGGGAAGAGTGGCTATTAGGGACCGCTGTTTATCGGTTTCCATAAAATTTATATTATTATAAAGCAGCTGTTTCCTTAGCTTCAAATATGTTTAAATATTACGCAAAAATTTGGTCATTAGATGTAAGTTATAGAGTTAATCTTCGAGATAAAAACCGGCAGCCCACAATTATTTACGGGAAGTAAAACAGTTTGCTTTGAAATGACACCAATCAATGATCCCGTGGCAGACTTAAAACAGCTTTCGTCGATAAACATTCGAGAAAGCATTCCGAACTATTAACAGTTGAGTAAACATTTGCTATTTGCGTTTCAATGAATGCAATCACCATTAAATACATTTCATTCATAAATTATGCCAAATTTACAGATACTTTTTTCATAAGAGATTTGAAAGCTATTAATTAAGTGGTTCTTATGATTTATAAATAAAATTAATGATAAGCTAGTTTTTGAAGATATGTAAATAAGAGGTTTTCATGTTTTTTTCGATGAATATAAACGCTGTGGAGTTATTATTTATGAATCTTACCAACAATTTATTATTTCACAACATTTTTCTCTTGCCTGTCCTCAGATAAATTAACTTAAATTGTGGTGAAAATTTCGTAATTTTAAAGTGTGATAATATTTTTCTTCCACTTCTATTTTTCATATAGCAGGGAGTGAGTATACATACTTGTTCTCGAAAAGATCGGCGTTATACCCCATATTTTGCACTTATGCCCGAGGTGAATATTACTATTACCAAAACGATACAAAGTATACTACTTCGAACTGTGACCTATGATAATGCTAAGACCAAAACGATACAAAGTATACTACTTCGAACTATGACCTATGGTAATGCTAAGACCAAAACGATACAAATTATACTACTTTGAACTGCGCATTATTAAACATTCATATTTATCTATTAGTATGACATTATTCATGAAATAAATAAAAATCTTAGTAAATATGTTATGAAAAATCCGTCTGGAATAGTGATGGGTCCGCTCTGTACTCACTACTACAGTTTAGTACTACATTACATTGAAGTGTACGCTTCACACCTTTTGAAGTGTAGTGCACACACACTTCAAAGTTATTGAAAGTACATGCTTTAAATAGTACACTTCATTTCAAAGCGAACACTACAAAGTACAAAGTACAAAGAATCATAAGGCTACCATTACTTGCGGTCACGAGGACGAAGATTCGACTGCAAGGGGTGCTTCGTGTCATTAAGTAATTAATGTGTTCTCGCGCGAATTCAGCGCAGTCAATCAAAAATAATCGATCGCAATCAGAGAAATTTTCAAAATTCATTTTAATAATTCTCATTATCAAATTAGCCAATGTTTCGTAAAAATCTTCCATCAATAAAATAATTACTGAAGCTCTTGACGAACGTAAATGTAATTTTAACAACCTCAAATTTTCAAACGTTTGAAGTTGTAAATAATGGCTGTTCCATAATATAATGCGGCATCCTAAAAGTGTAATAATATTCGTCTTGATTGTCTAGAATTACCACACACTCGACTGTTCTGTCCAAAGTGAAGTGCGGCAGATTATAATACAATTATATTGTCTCGTATGAGTTACTAATGGACGGCTGCAGCGGGAGAGCACACAAACCCAGTATCTTCCTGTACGGAGAGGAATCGGTAGTATGGAATTTAAGGATACTTTTTAATTATTTATATTATTTAAAACAAATTATTTTAATACAAAAGAATGTACCCAGAAAAAAATCTATAGTATTTGATTCATCTAATATGTTTTAAATATCATATAACAATAAAATAGCAACATTACCAAAAAAGGGTTTTTAATAAATAAATAAAAAGTATATTATATATGTACATTATTTACTAGCTATACTAATTTTTCATAGAATGCATGCACATTTTTGTATAGAAATATATCATTCTAAAATTTATTCATCGGGTTACATATATTTTAAATACGGATATCTTGTTAAAATGGCACAAACAAATTAATATAATTAAATAATAAATTACAAAACCTACTTTGTTTTAAAAATGAAGAAAATTGCTCCAATTTGTTGGCCTTTTATGACTGAATGGCCTCGCAAGACGTCTTTTTGTTCAATAATATTACAAAATAAACGATTATACTACAATTAAAATTATTGCAAAATTTGTCAGTTTGTTAACTTACATTTTTTTGTGTGTTTCTAACCTTTTTACATGGTTGATAACTTTCTTACTTCAATAGTCCAAGGAATGATATTATAATTTTAAAATAAATACAAAAAAAGTAACCCATAAAAACTATAATTATTTATTTTTTTTAACGAAAATTTGATAGATCTTCTTGATCGTCGCCAAGAGTCTACTTGCCAAGTTTCAGCTCGATTGGATCACAGAAAAAGGGTTAAAAATCGATCCAAAGTTTTTTCACCCGGCAAGCCGGAAAGCAAGCAAGCAAGCAGATGCCAGAAGTTAATTATAAAGGGAGTAATAATCAAAATCTTCGTCGATATTCCTGATTTTAGATATTTAATCAAGACGCGGCGTATTTATGACACAATACGCAGTATCTTGATTAAATAACTAAAATCGGAAATGTAGATGTTTTTGATTTTTTTTAAATTATTATTTTAAAGTATTAATTTTAAAATTATAATGTCGTTTCCTTTATTTATTCAAGAAAAAAGTTATCAACTATCTAAAAAGGGTTGAAAAAAATACAAAATAAATAAAATATTATTTAAAAAAAGTGTTTTTCAAGACATAAATTGTGAGTAAACAAACTAACAGATTTTGCTATAATTATAATTAATATAGGATAATCGTGTACTTTGCGATATACTAAAAAAAAGATATCTCACGAGGCCTTTCAGTTATAAAAAGCCAACAAAGTGGCAATATTTAAAGCGTTGTGTGCTAGATCAGAAAACGATGATGCCTGTGCTGAGTTATCGTACACTGATTTGATAAATTAAGCAAAGAGATTTATAATCGCATTGGGGGAAAGTCAACCCACTTGTTATATAAGTACACGGATTTTGGAAAATCGTAATTCTCGTAAGTGATTTACATATTTAAAGGAAGTGGAGATTTGGGGTCTCCTCAACTTTGGATAGATATTGTTTCCGTAAATGCTTAGATAAATTGCAATAATCTCTTCGGGTCTTACTGAAATTCATAAAATTACTGATTAACATGGTCTCTTTCTATATTTTATGATGTTATTTTTTGAGTGTAATCAACCTTATTAATTTCTGCGAGAAACAGTTAGGATAAGTTGATGATCTGATTTTTCTATATGGTATACGGTCGTTAAAAATTTCATAGATTCTTCTTCTTCTTCCTCAGCCTTTTCCCGTCCACTGCTGGATGTACGCCTCTTCCATTTTCTTCCATCTCTGTTTCTCCCCCTTCGCATCCAGGTTCTTCCTGCTTGCTGGACTATGTCATCAGACCACCTTTTGGGAGGTCTTCCGACGCTTCTATTTTTCGTCCAGGGCCTTCACTGTAGGATTCTGGGTGCCCATCTAGTATCCTCCTGTCGAGCCATATATCCAGCCCACTGCCATTTTAGTTTCGCAATACGGTCCGTAATATCGGCAACTTTTGTTCGGCATCTTATTTCTTCATTTCTGATTTTATCTCGAAGGCTCACGCCGAGCATTTGCCTTTCCATGGCCCGCTGTGTACATTGTAAGATCATATATTACAGAATAAAAATTTTCTACCTGGTTATTTACATCTCCACCTACAAATATCAAATTCCAGTCCACTTTATTTAAAACTTGTCTGATTTCATCATATTTACAATTTTTTTGAAATTTCTTTTATATCTTTCACTATTTATATTAACTTCCTTTTTTATATTAAAATCATGCCATCCTTAGATTGATGAGATATTGCATAACAGCTCATTTTGCCATGATTGATTTAATCTTGATTCTCGGTGACCATCGTTCGGACATTTCTTCTCCATGGACCGAAACAATAATTCTATTCCGGCGTTGCCAGGTATCACGAACAAATCGGCATCCAGCAGGCCGGGCTAAATTAGGACGACGGTCGAGACAAATCTGTCACGTCGCAGCAGTCTCCTCTCCACCGACGGATTCCATTCCCTGGTCACCGGTGACGCGGGCTGCCCTAGGATCCCAACAATTAAACCTAGCTAGTTAAAAAGTTAACTCTTAAAAAAAAGCAACTGTCAACACGACTTTAACCCGTTACTAAGCAGAGTGCGAATAATAATCGCCAAAATGTCTAGGAACCCGAACTCGTAACAGTTTTTTGTGACGATCATAAAATTATGTTCACCATTAATGTATCTTTTTGTTTATCCAATAGTATTACTGCTTTAAAAAATCAACGACTACAATAATATTAAGAAAAAACCTAGTAAAATAAATCAATTAGAAAGATATATAAAAATATCTGTTTCTAAAAATGTATTATTTGTTTACCGCAGGGATGCAAATCCAGAACTTTTCCTTTTCAGGAAAAAATATACCAATTTTGCCGCAGTAGTCATTTATGATGACGAAAAATTTGAGATTTATATTCCTACATGATTATGTAAGCTTGTGTAAATAATACATATTTTATTCCATTAACAAAGCTATCAATCCCTAAAACCTTTGAGTAGTCCACACTAGGTGATGGTCATGATAAATCAATCACTTTTATATTTTCTCTGGAATACCTTTGATACACTATATTGATTTTTCCTGGCATTACATACCTAAGGTTATACCATTGTTTTTGATTTATTTCGTTTGTTTTTATTTAAAAAGTTTACTTATAAACAGAACTCTGAAAACATCTTTTACCCGGTATTAAACAGAGCTAGGAAAATCAAAACCAAAAATATTTCAGAACAATCGTAATAGATTTTTGTAATAATCGTAAAATTATGTGAACAGATTCACCGTTAGTACATTTTTATCTGCTCATCCAGTGGTAGGGGTACTACGTATTACATATTATTACATTTGTGTAGTATGTCTATTTAATTACATTTTTGATTGTCGCGTACATATTTTTAACTTCTAGGTATAGGTCTTTCCATTTAAGAAAGATAATCGAATTAGTATACGTAGGCCATATACGACGTACGACGCAATTATTTCGTTGTATCCATTTTTATATCCGTAAACACGGCTTACACTTACTAATTCGATTGTCTTTCTTATATGGAAATACTCTGATTCATGCCGAAGTATGAAATATATGCAGGTTAAAAAGGGGGAGGGTGGGGTACTATATTTACATCAGTCTATAAAGAGTAACTTAGTTTAAAATAAATGGCGTTCAATATAACTAGCGGTTAAGTATTCGGCTATCGCCGAACGCATGCTGCTAGGCCCTGCGCCAGCTTTGCGGCCGATTGTGGCCAGTTCCATTGCTATTTGCTTACTACTTGGTCCTGTGGTCGGCTACAGTGGCCCTTTGCGGCTGGTGTGATGAATTACAATTATTGAAGATTAAGTACAATTACTCGTTCTTTTACCATATTTTAGGTTGATTTAAACTAAAAATATATAAGCTCAATATTAATGAACAATATTCTCACATATTGTGCTATACTTGTACATTTAGAACCCCACATTAAAAATATACAACTTTGAGTTCCATGGCAATTGCACAAAAGGTATATAAGATAGTCAATTATTTTCACACAACATTTCCGTTAGAAATTGGTTTTTAATATTTATTATCTTAAACTTATCGTTATTCAGTATTGTCCTGGCTACTTTGCTGGACTTCGGTCTATTCTAAAGCTAGTTTTGTCATGCGTGATGTTAATGTAATAGTTAAATAAATAAATAAATAACATTATGAACGTGTTTTAACTAAATTCAGGATTATTAAAAACTATGCTACATTTATATTGATTTTATTTTTAATCCAATTAGGATTAACAGACAGCGTTACTTTCGACTGATCGAATCAGGTGTTTATTACAATATTTTCATTTCCAATTTGTTTAATGAAAAAAAAAATGTTTCAAAACCATGTTACGCTTCGTATAATAGTCTGATTCTTGTACAGATTCATGTGCCAGATGCTGCTTCACGAATGGCAGAGAGTTTATCAATGTGTGTATAAATTAATTATTACCGGCTTAAATAGCCACCGATCGTTCGGCGGCGCGACAAACGCGCCAGCCATTCTCAAAATACAAAGGTTCATTGATGAAATTCTGCGGACAGTTGGCGTCGGTCGGCCCGCCCAGCGAACACGCCGTGTTTGTATTGCCAAATGTCCCCCCAATATTTCCAACCGCAACTGATCGCGCAAGAAAAATCCCTTCCGGTTCTCGATAATTATGTACATTTCCTATCTATTTGATGGTGTATTTTACTTTTATTTCAAGATAAACTATTACGGAATTTATGAACGGCCGTCGTTTTTTCAGTGATTTTTGATCAATTTTGATCAAGAACTACGGGAGTTATCGCGTGCACAAAAAGTATCCAAAATCCTAAAGAGATTTTTCTCATTAAATTACCATTCATTAAATTTTTATTGCATTATCGTCAATAAACTGAAAAAATATATTTATTTTCTCCATTTGGTAGAATAATATTTATACACATCTACAATATATATTATTTCTATCGTTATCTACATAAAGGTGTTCATTGTTATTTTTGTGCTAATATTATCAGACGGTGCTTTGAATGCAATAATTTCTAATAGAAATATGTCTACCGAGGCAAAACTGGCGGTACATAATGGAGTTCTGGTACCGACACTAATGTATGGAAGTGAAGCCTGGAGCTGGCAGAAGAGGAACGAAAGTAGATTGAATGCAGTGGAGATGAGGTCCCTTAGACGTATGTGTGGTAAATCCATGTATGATAGAGTAAAGAATGAAGATATTAGGAATGAATGTAAAGCTGATCGTAGCATAATACAGAGAATAAAAATAGGGTCGCTCAGGTGGTTTGGGCATGTTGAGCGAATGAATGAGGAAAGAATGGTAAGAAAGATATATGATGCAAGTGTTGACGGCGCCAGAAAAAGAGGGCGATCACGGAAGACGTGGCATGACCAGATTAACCAGATACTGGAAGATGGTCCTGTTAGAAGTCTGAACAACCGTCGAGCTTGCATGCGAAGATGTATGAATGTAGACGAAGCGAAAGTTGTATGTCAGGACAGAAGAGTATGGCGCTCTATCCTCTCTGCCTACCCCCTCGGGGAAACGGCGTGATGGTAAGTAGTAAGTAGTAGTTATCAGACTTTTTTCTACAGTTTTAGCAGTGTCCTCCGACCAGCACCTGATGTTCTGTAACTGAATGATGAAATGCTGAAAAAAATTCAGGCGTGCTATTATGAGTCATTCCTGATACTTTCCATTAGACAGATTTGTAAATAAAATGGATGAAATACTACATTTTGATTTTTTTCTCAATACCTAAATCAATAATATTTTCCTACACATCAAAGACATATGATTCTATTAGATTAATAGAAATGTTACATTAGTTGTAATGCAAATACCAGTCACAGGACAGTCATCAGTCATTGCTACTGAATATAATAAAGAATATTAAGAAATTTGGTACTCAAATTTTTTCTAATAAATATGAAATTAAATTGTATCGAATCTTTTAATTCTTTTCTCGCATTGTAAGCTGAAAAATTACAAAATTGGATTAATTTTTTTTATACTGCCCTGTGATCGAACATGTGAAACTGTTTAAATCTAAAAAATAAACTCACGTAGTTGTATATTAAGTTGTTTGTTTTACTTAATAAAATCTCTATCCTCAAAGTTAGTCCTTCAAATATTTTTATTTGTATTAAGCTACTGACAGAAAATAAATATATTTAGTTTCAAAGAAAATAAAAAAAACATTTCGGTCATCATTTTCTTGTCAAAATGAAAAATTGCCGAAGTAAATTTAGAAATTCTATTTTGTGTTGAAAACAAACTTGTAAACCCTAGAGAATAGATAATTTATGCCCCCGGATTCACGAGTGACAACGTCGCGAGATCCCTTGTTTATCTGAGATTAGATGTTAATGATTTGAAACATTTGTTGGCAGCCGTGAAATCCAATCATAAAATGTCAGGAAATGATTTTATTATTCCTTCCTACGTACTCACTTGCATGTCTGCGTTTGTCGTATCTTTTTTAATTTTCTTTTGTGGTCTCAATCCCAATGTATCGATGAACCCGGTATTTTCGGATATTTCATCATCGATTTATACAATGTTGTCCATTATTATACGTACAGATACTGTTTAACCTGCACTGTTTTGTTATTTATACAAAATTTTGTAAACCACCACTTATTTATTTTACCAATCGGAATCGGGAACGATTATTTTCTATATCGGGGCGACAAAAACTAATTGTAGATACAAAATTATTATCTTTACGAAATTCAATTGAAATTAAAATTATACCATGAAAATGACTTTAAAGGTCGGAAATCACTAAAACTATTTTTAGGATAAAATTAAATAAATGCCATATCTAGTTGTTTTTACTTCCTTTCTTTTAACTCGTGGCGTCTGCTTGCTTGCTTGACGAAAAAACTTTGGATCGATTTTTAACCCTTTTCCCGTGATCCAATCGAGCTGAAACTTTGCAAGTAGACTCGTGGCGACGATCAAGAAGATCTATCAAATTTTCGTTAAAAAATAAATAATTATAGTATAATTTTTGATTTTTCAAATTTTTAATGGTTTTTTCATACAAGTTGTATGGAGATTCCGACACATATGGTAGACACGAAACCCGAAAATGAGAAAGGGAGTGTTGTAAAAACTTTGTCTTTATTGGTTACTTTTTTGTGTTTTACTTTTTTATTTCTAACGATTCAAATGTTTATAAACAAAGTTCGTTAAAATTCTGATTTAAAAATAAATAACCAATTTGCGATAAATATAAAAAAACATAATCATTTATGTTTGTATACACATATTTAGGAATGTAATACTGTTGGTAAAATTATATCCACGTGTTACTTTTTTGTAATTTAGGGACTATTTTGTTGAACCAGAAGTTAAAACAAAACAACGAAGCAAAAAGTAAATGCTGAATTGAATCGCATATATTTCATTGTTTCCTCCGCAAGGTGAAACACGGAAGCAGCAGAAATGGAGACACCCCTCTATAAGTATACTAATAAGGATGATTATTATATCCAAAGTGGCACCAAAGCTGAGACAAGATTGTTTGTTTTCAATTTAGTAATGCAACGATGAGCTCGAAGCAACGACACATTTCGCGTCTGTGAACTCATATAATTTCAAAGAACTTCAACTGGAATAAAACTCATTTCCAAGCTAAGACAGCGTAAATAGCAGAGTCAATAGCATCGTATTATAAATTTCAAATTTGTTAGAGAACTCTCGTAGAAAATTAAGTGGTGACGTTTGTCCTCATTTCAATTTCAAAAATAAATGAAACTCTAAATATTATTTAAATTCTGGTTTAATTTTATAAACAAATCCTCGTATGTTTTAAAAATATAATTAAATACTATTCTTCTATATTGTATTACGAGTGTAAGTATCTATCTACGATAATATTTTGATTAAATATCCACATTTTAGTTTTTAGGCGTAAACCTATTCCCGTTTTTTTAGATATTGAATGATGTATGTACGTATCAAAAAGTACACAAAACATCTTTTTTCAAATGAAGTACCTATAAACGATACATTAATGCAAGTATATATAATATACGAATAAGAAACGCGGAATTTGAGCCAAGGCGAGGGGGTTTTCGCATCGCGGGGTCGGAGGAGAACATTCCGAGGACTGGATGAATGAGTCACGTTTGCAGATTGTTGTGCAATAAGGAGTATAAATATAGCAGGGAAGAGAAGGAAGTAACTTAGTTTTTTCCAGCATTTGAAGGCGGCCGGAGGCTATACAGGATGAAGGAAAGGATTCGAACGGAAGAACGAATGGCGGAATTAGTTTTCTCTCAGTCCCGAAGTGCTTGAAACGTATTATAAGACGCTCCGGATGGAGTCATGTAGAATTACAACTACGTCTCCACTCTGTTAAAAAGGGTTCAGTCAAGAAAAGGCGGGTAGTTCGAAGACTTCGAGGGCGACATATCACTTGAAACATCCCGGAGGGAAGAAACTTTTATGTCCTTTACGCGCCATGCCCGGCGAACGCAGGCCCCGATTATGAATGCTGGAAAAAGATACACTTACGCGAAGCAGATAGCTGTACATCAGTCAAATCTTTTGTTTGGACCTCATACGAGACCAGGATAGGTCGTTACCATCTTTACCATCTTATCTGTATAAGCGACCTCTCGGGGTTCTCCCTCCTGACAGAAAAACGCGTACTACGAATTTTACAATCAGCTGTAACCATCACATAGGATTATTCTCACTTCAATATCTATCAAATTAACCTTTTGGATAACCATCATCAAACTCCTCGGCAATGTTGTCTGATTCTGATTAACGCACTCAAGAAGGGAAGGGTTTTTCCAGTCAGATCAGCTATCTCATTAGCCACACAACGAGCAATACATCTAATAATATATTTAGTCTTTAAGACTACACCATAGGATACAATCATAAAAGTTCAACATCAGATACGGGAAAACTTCCTGATGTGCGAAGCCAAAAGGAGAGGACTTCAAGGGATCGTTTCAGCTACAGATCAGAGTCACGGGTTGGAATTGTATCTGGATAGCATGAGAGACTAAAGCTTAAGCAGGAAGTTAGTCATCGGGTTCCAGCATGTGAAGTGGGGCTGGATATCCTCCACGGATGAAAATCCGTGGGAAGGAAAAACCGAAAAGATAATTTAATATTTTTTGAATACCTACAAAGGAACAATACTAATCTCGCTTACAAGAATCAGGGCTGTCATAAAAGAAACAATACTTCCAGTTAAAGTTCTAATCCCGAGACTTTGTATGTATATTTGATAAAGAAGTTTCACTTCAAATATTATGATCATTAATTAATAACTAAATATTTCTCCCTATATAACGTGGAAAGGTTAATCGACCCGACTACTATCAGAACCTGTCGGTAAGCAATATTACACGTTGTCTGGTGATCACGACCGCTAATTCATATTCCGGATATTCTATATGCTTCTCGTCCGAAATACAATTAACCGAGCCAATTGTCAAAACTGATTATATTATTGTAACCTAATACCGGCTAAATCTGTATATTATTTAATATTGTGATATTTAGGTTGCAAGTTTCCACTATGGGACGTAGATAATATCTGAACGACCGATATTTTAGGCGCTTGTCACCCCATTTGCAGCAGACTTATAATACTATATATTTCGACACTGTAACGCAGGATATAACGTAGCTATAGTGATTGGGTTCAAGGAAGTTTTTGCTACTGTCGTTCGTTCCATAGAGATGCCCGTATATACATAGCTTTTCAGTTTGAGTTAGGTCATTTAGTAATGTAAATTGTCATCTCACGCATAGACGAAATCGTCGGGTTTCCAATGCCTCTTCTAAAAAGGGTTCGAAGTATTTACGGAAACATATCTTAATCCCGGTGCTTAGTTTCGTTTGAAGACATCACTTAGGCGTCACGTCCGTAGAGAAGGATAATTCTTACAATCTTTTAACAAATAAATTCGATATTTTATTTACGTAGACATATTAGCTATTATGATGCGCAATTACCGGTACGGTTCGTATGCGTACAATGGAAGTGGTTTAGCCGTATTTATTAGAAACACGTATTACACCACGTCTCCAAAAAAGGACTTCGGGTAACTACTTTCACGAGGGTTCTAGCACTGGACTATCACTGGCCATTAATTAATCATCATAAACTTCGACCCCTTTAAATGTCTTGTAAGGATAACAAGAATGTCATAACGGTTGACGGAGAATCCCTAACAAAATTATTATAAAACTTCTAACAAAAAAGTATTATAGACATTTACGTAAACATATCTCATTGACCAAACAAATTGATCAGACAAAAACCTCTAGTTCATTGATCAGGATTCTGCCTACCACCGGTTTTCACCTCAGCAAAATTGTAACTCCTCTAGTTGACGCGTTTAACGTACAAAATTGTTACATTATGAAAAAATGTATTATATTATTAATTATACTCCACGTGTGAAAAGCTCTATACTTTGTAGTACCGCACCAAACTATAATTATATATTTTATTTTAAATATGATTCTGGGTTCAGTCAAAGGCGGGTAATAATTTTATGTGAAATTTTAATAAAAATATATAAGAAACATTTACCTCAGCCTCTAGTGGGCGTTGGAGCAGGGGAGAAATGTGGGGGTGGACATTTATTTTAAATTGAGAGCGCAGAAAAAAGGGGTGTCGAATAAAATCGTATTTCTACAAGTATGAAAACTTTAAAGTTTCGTCAATTTTTTATATAAAGTCAATCCTTGCTGTAATTTAAATAAAATATATTTTTAATACTTCTCTTATCACTCAAGAAGCATTCAAATAATTGTGTTAAGTATTAGTTTATGTAAATGAAAAGGGATACGATATCTATAGGTTCTAGTACATAAGATTATATTGAATGTATTTCTATCGTATACGTCTTTTCATTAAAAAAGACGATCGAATTATTACGTGTAAGCTGTACGTAGGACGCAATTGTCCGGTGTGTTGGTGTTTATACCCGTAAACATTAACAAACGGCTTACACTTACTAATTCAATAGTCTTTCTTAAATGGAAAGACCTATACACCCTTGATGGATTCTCTAAACCAAATTTTGTATTATTATTCTTTAGGATTCTGCGAAAAACCTCTCCCGTCCCAATGGCTGTCCTACTCCCCGCTTCCTCTTGGTTTTAATTAGACATTGTACTGAATACAATTGTTTCCGAATTTTACTGAGCTCTGGGACAAAAAATGCAGTCCCCTTCCTTGGACCAAAATTTGTATACGTATAGAGCGATTGTTAAGCCCCTATTTTAAATTATAACTTTATCTGAATCTTTACACTAAAACCTGAACACATACTAATTCACCTGTACAATATGTTCGTAATTTTTTTCAAAAGTTTATTACGCTTCAACAGGCCAAGAGGCCCAATTATAGAAGCGAAACACATCACAAAACATCCAGACCTGAGTAAATTACGTAGGATAATTGTGACCTCACCGGGAATCGAACCCAGAACCTTCAGTATGAGAGCCAGTGTTTCACCCACTGGGCTACGAGGGTCGCCTAATTTTTTTAAATATATTTATTTATTTACTTTATTAAGGAATCTTAAAAGTTCCAATTATTGAAATATTAGAGCACAGTGTACATCATATACAACCATTATATATAGGTATCCTGTGTACATTATAATAAATCAATTAAAAAGCTTCACAGATGTTTAAGGCGTAGTAAATTAAGTACCATGTTGGATAAGGGAATATTTGAAAGCTAAAACAATATTAAAATTAATGAGTTTTTATAGTAACACAGGAAAAGGGACATGACGGAAAGGATGAGGAGGTAGGAGTCAGAGTGAAGGTGGAGGAAGGGAAGATGTAGTGAGTGTTTGGTCAAAGTCAATTTAGTTCATTTAATCTAAAGCATTGTCACATTGTAAATGTTAAATGAAACATACTCCATGCAAGTAGTGTTAACCCGAGGTAGGTACTGGAAATATCGGTTGTAAAAATATTCGGTTGGAGATGCTGGCCGTGTCGTGGTGTACGTCTAACCACTACCTTTTAACGCCAGCGCGGTGGCGTCTCCAAGGTTATAAAATCTGACAGAAGCTTCTTGGAGGACAATTTCATTTAAGTCATTCAAGATGTAACGATTGAAAAGTTCGGGTAGATTGCGGCTGTATTGCTATCCGGTAGGTGTTTATATGATTTACGCGTGACATTTATTGATTCCAACACTGCAAGTCAAAATATAACATAACTTTGTCTGTTTCAGGACTTTATTTTGGATGACCATTGATATTTCATCATTATGTGTGCATCATATAAATATGTAACGGGATCATACTCATATACTACCCGCGGAGGGCGTATAGCTATGCTTATTTCGACGTGCATGGATCCATCACCATAAATATGACATAGAAGCTTGAGCACGTAAGGCCGGCGAAAGCAAGCATGTTTGGGAGTTGCATTACCTGGGGACGCAATTCTACGACTGAATCAACAGGAGCAGATCAATATCCACGTCAGGGAAAAATTCCAGATGCTATGGTATGACAGAATAATATTATTCACCACTTTGTCTGAATCAATTTGACGTCCATTCCTGGATCCTGCTGGATGATGTTTTCCGTTCGGCAAGTTGGTCGTGCTTTGAACTAAAAGAAATATGTGCCTACATTCTCATTTGTACTTCATAAATTATATTTTGTCGTGTCATCTTGTATTACTATGTTTGATATAATTTTCACTTCTGACGTGTGTGAAAGTTATAACTTCCATTTGATAAGCTCAAATAATTATCTAAATTTTGTCATGCAAGTAAGGGAAGATAAATCACGTCAGATGGGTAAATTATATCTTTCTTTCCTACTTTTATTATTGTCGATTCTACCTATTGCATAACCCCAAAATGGCAAGAATCATTCTAACCAAATTTTCTACGATGATGTAATGGACAAATCTAACAAATTAATTTCATATTCAGTAAATTATTTTATTAAGAATAGCCAATACAGAAGATTACTAGATACTTTTTCTCAAATCTATTTAATTAACTGAATTTGTTTAACTTTTATTATATTCTGCCGCTCACTTTTGCTAATTGCAATTCTTTGAAATAGGTTAAACCACAGCTTCTGTGATATTGTTCTGATTGCTTTTCTGTAATACACGAAATTATAAATTGAAACTTCTTTTATGTAACCGACTTTCCTACCTGTAGAGAGTAGTAAAAATCAAAGCTAGTAAGATAAGCTAGGAAGATCGCATTATGGAAGTAAAAGAACCGCCTAAGGTTCGCGTGAACCAGCTGAGCAACCCTGTGAATAGGAGTTCCTTCCAAAAGAAAAACCACCTTTTAGCAGCATTCTTTTAAATGCGGTAAGACTATATGAAGAGGTCAATATCGATGCAATTATTATATTCTAGCCATAGTACGTAGCTTTGGCTAGATTTTATATTTTTTTCTGTATACAGCTTTTCTCTATATAACTTCATCTCAATATCTCTAATATTTTACTTATTAATTTAATCGCATCAAATTTGTTTCTCAAATTTTCCTGAAACCGTATATATTCGCACATATCTAAAACTGCGAGTTTTATGTAGTTTTTTTAGTCAAGTGATTTTTTCGTAAAATTTCGTGTTCTTTCGAAAGATATCATTTTTTTTTTTTTCATTTCTTCGAAAGATCTCAAACGACTCAAACGTTGCTAATTCGATATTTACTTGCGCGTTAAACTTTTTTGGTGAATTCCAACTGTCAAATCATCTGCTGAAAATGAAAGAGTGCATTTGTTCTTGACGAGTATTATTCTTATATTAATTTTTAAGTTAATTAGATTCAATTAATAGTATAAATTCATCTTTTCTGTTAATATGACTTGTTTCTGTTTACATTGTAATTAAAAAGAAAGTGTAGTTTCTTTACGGCATAATATATGTACGCGGTTGGTAACAGCATAACCATCATACTTATTGTTTTTACTCCCTTTATTTTAACTCGTAGCGTCTGGTTGGTTTTTTGTTTGACGCAAAAACTTTGGATCGATTTTTAACCGTTTTTCCGTGATCCCTGAAACTTTGCAAGCAGTCTAGTGGCGACAATCAAAAAGATTCATCAAATTTTCGTTAAAATTAATAATTGTAGTAAATGGTTTTTTCATACAATTGAGTAAGTTGTATGAAAAGACCCCGACGCGTCTGGTAGACACGAAACCTGATAAAATAAGAAAGGGAGTATTGTAAAAACTTGGTTTTTATTGATTACTTTTTTATATTTCGAAATATATGACGTACTGCACGCCACTGGTATTCACAATATATGAGGATCAGTATTTTTGTAATTTTATCCTCTCTGCCTAGTGCCTACTCTCATAGAATACATTATTATGCATGGATAAAATAAAGTAAGGAATTATAATTATTTATTTTATTTAATATTCGCAAATTGAGTATGATTTACTTAAATTGTATAAAAATAATGATGCATTATTTTTTTTAAGTCTTCGTTTACATGTATTTTAAAAATAAAACTTAAATAATACAAAATGGATATAATTTCATACTTTTCAACTCATGCACTAAAAGCTAGTTTTGCAGTTATAACTGGTTAATTATTTATATAAAAATCTTACCAAAGTAAGTAATTTATTTTAAAGACTTTTAATTTAAATAATGCAAAGTATAAATCGGAGAGAAATCCATTAAAAACTGCAAAAATATAATTTATATTATTTCTCAATAAATTATTGAAGACTGATTAAAAATTTAATTATGTAGGTAAGTACTCTAATTGATTTTTACTGTTCTTATATTGCCTTTTGAATACACTGAACTGAACTGAACTGGTCGTAGTGACGCCCTGAAAAACGTCGCATATTCCTTATTCAAGTCGGTCTACTATAGTCAAATGTAGGTTTTTTCATGCTATGCCTAGCTTTTCCGAGAGCAAATGTGTCAACATTCCTGCAGTTTCCTTGTCCTTGTAGCCCGGGGCTGTTCTTGTGAATGAGTTTTCCAGCTGCTCTATTCACTACTCCTTTAGTAAAACCGGGACTGATATTACCTGGAACAAAAAGAAAAAAAAACAGTCATTAATGAGAAATTTTGCAATGAAAAACTATCTATGAAAAATTTACTCCATCCAGACACCGGTCAATGCCAAAATACACGGTTTAAAATGGGCAATTTTATTTTAACGACATCATCTTCTGATAGAGAATGTTAATGACGTAAATATTGTACATCTCTAAAATCGGTTTGAGATATGGAGCACATCTTCAGAAATTTGAAACGTAAACAGACTTTAAACACTTTTAATCTCAAAAAGTAAATGATGCAGGTGGAAGTTAATGCATTGAGGGGATTTGAGACATCTTTAGGTTGTGGTCTCTCTTCCTTCCCTTCGTGCCGCGAGACAGTTAGGAAGCGGCACGGATTAGCGAGCTCAATCAACTTCGGGACTCCGTGAACACACACAAGCTTTAAACGATATTATGTAAGTCCTCATTTACTACAATATGCGTAAAAAAAGTATAAAAACAAAACGATAGACGAAATTTGTGAGGCTGAGGTGAAAAATTTTGCCATTAATTTGATATCACTATTGTACAAATCGAGAAAAGTGGTGTTTATGGATAGATTACATCAAGACGTATTCACTCGGCTTATAGTATAGCATTATTCATTTTTTAAATGGTGGTTTTTACCAATACGTATGATATATAAAGATGTTTACATATATTAAAATTATCTAAAGCGCTGTTGAAATAAATATCCGCAGGGGTACATGATGTCCCCCCGGGGATAATATCCAATATAGGGCTCTTGAAAAATTTGGGCATACTCAAAATATTCTGAATGTAAAAAAGATTTAAAAATTCAAATAATTTTCAGACGTATTCTAGTACAATGTTTATGATTCGGTAGAATCTCATATACTTATTCATATACAGGATATTGCTTTAAACTCCAATCAAAATACCTATATGTACCTAGATACTTCATTATCAAAAGTGATATCTCTATTGGATTATGGGAATGAAAAGACTTAGAACTGCAGGTGACGGAAGTAAAAATATAACTCATACGAAACAAGTTGTGCGGGTTAAATATGTTACAAAATTTGATAGATATGGTAGTTTATCATGGGTGGAATGGTGAACGTTACGTTGTGTATTGTGGTTACTTAAGCCCGCCGTATGATAGGTCGTATACCCAATAAAAAAAAGACTTCTATACCTACTTTCCCATACAAAAATATAGCTTCGTCTCTATGAGACTTCTATGTATAATAAATATATCTTGATCTCCTATCTTCATGAATATAAATTTTTCAGGAGGAAAAAAAACCTTCGAATTTTTGGTAAACTTACATATTTAAATAGGTAGTTAATTTTTCTTATATTATCGTAAAACTTTGAACTATCACTACAATAACTACTTATATTAATATAATATAAGTATATATAATAAATATAATATAAATAAATATAATATAATAAATACTTATATTAAATACTTTTATTTCATTCACTTCAACATGAGTCAAATAAAATGACAAAACCCTTACAAAAATTATAATTTTCTAATTTGTGCGAGATTTTAATAATTTTAATTGACTAAATTATTTTTTAATATTCCATATAAGTTATTTTAATGATAGTTTAACTTTTTACAGAAAATAAGTCAGAAATATAGAAAAAAAAGAAAGCCGCTTATCTCCATAGCTGTCGAGATTTCAGGCAAAGTAAAGAATATTTTCAATTCAAAATTTAATGAGGAAGACTCCCAAAGTTTTCGCTACTAGCTACAAAACACCCTGTGTATTATTTTTTTACATAACTTATCAAGTATTAAATGTATTAATATAATACACATACGAATTTAAAAAAAATATAAATATAGTTTTTTAAAAAATCCTCATCTCTATTAAAAAAAAACGAATTATATTTTATAATTTTTTACAAAAACAAACTCTCGCCAGAGAGCCGAGCATGTTTGTAATAAGAGTGTCTACGAAGCAACGCTTGAAAAGGGCTGACAGGGTGGAAGAGGCTGCAGAGGGAAGACAGCCTACGTGGCTGTCTGGCGATAGAAGAGCCTTAATATTCTGTCCATTGTTTATCTGTTTCAAAAATTCAGCGCGTGTTGTTAAAAAAACGTATCTTATTTTAATTTTTCAACGTTTATCATGTAGGGGTAACTAAGAGATAAATGTTAGCATTTGCTTCATGACCGCAATGTCAGGATTAAGGTTACTTCGGACTACAAAAAATTAAAAAAATATATTTTTTATGAAGTGTCGCGTAGCATTTAATGATTATATTGTATTTATACCATAGGCCTATATATTAATACTTTCCAGTATAATTTTTTTTTTTTGTTTTAAAGCATATAATCTTTTAAAAAATTATACGCCTATTCAAATTATAAAATATTATTTTGATATTATTGAGAAGTAAACTCTACAAAGAAATTACGATCAACCAAGTTTGATTTTTTAGTAGTAAAAACTACGTAAAAATTATGAGGATATAGGAAGCAATGAGTGTGAACAAATAAATAAATTATACAAAAAAAACTAAATAATTACTTGAGTACGTAGACCTATGTTTGAAAATTGAAACAATTTGAAACGGCAAAGTCGAACGCAACAAACTATTAACTATCTTAGTACCCTCGTCCAGGAGTAGCTGTCACCGCATCTACTGCGCCGCAACTAGGCAGCCTCTTGGAGGTGGAAGACCTGGAGTGCGCGCTCCTGGCCGCCCGCCCCCTACACTTGCGGGATGCTGGGGGGACGCCACCCCACTTTACCAGAATGTCTAGTATTATTGCTTGCGTTGTCTTAAATGACACACACTGGATGTATCGTGTAATTTATATGATAATTACGTTTATTACTCATATTTTCATAGGATGTTATCATGAATACATCTATTTTTTTTAAGTGGAGATGCGAACACGGAATACGTGTCACATCAATATTATTACAAACTAAGCTTAACGCTTGTGTTATGAAAATAGGACTAACTTGCTAGTTTAAAGTGAGGTTCGAACCCGCGACTTTTGAATTAAACACAAGACCAACAAGCTACTGCTGTGTTGTCTTAGATACTTATAATTATATATATTGTCGTGAAATAGTTTCTCACCAACCGGTGTAATTTAAATGAGAATAAATAAATAATAATTAACGAAATTAAAATTGGATGCGCATCACAATGGTGTGGCATCGCTGGCCGCGAGGCTATAAAAATCTCCGCAGCTCGGGAATAGCTCTCTTCTTGCGTGCAGTACTATCTCCGAACACAACTTACTACGAGGGTCCGGGAACTAGGATCAACTCCTCCCGGTAAATCATCAACCAGTGCCTCCATTACTGAGTTCAGGTAAAACCTAAGGTATCAAGCTATCAAGCTAATAATTCTATTTATTTTCTTACAGGACCCTTGTATCATCCTTGTATTACTTCGTCAAAGTTCGCAAATCCTCATGAACTCGTATATCATTTAGTAAATTATCATAAACTCTCATAAACCTTCGTAAATCTCTTACAACCTGGTACGACTTCGTGAACCTCAATCCGGATTATTTTACACACGTTTCATTTATTATAATTATTTCACAAGTCAATCTGTTATGTTAAGTTACTTCAACAATCGTAAAAATGCGATGTTGATAAGTGAAGGATTATCCACTAAATAAATAGTAAGTAAAAATACCATTAGATTCGAGGACAGTTGCACGTGTGTAATTGTGTAATACCAATTAATTAGATTATAATGGATCATTAAGCAACAGAATGAAATGAAGTCCATTATTTCTACTATAAAATTGGAGTAACAACCGATTTATACAAAGTAGCATCGTTGGACAATAATCACATGTCCGCTAGAAATAGAAAAATATCAGTAACTAGAAGTTAATAAATCACTATCTTTAGATAGTTTGATCTAAAATCATCACCAAGTAAGGGCGAAATCATTTGAAAATAGATGGATCTTCGGGAGCTATGAGGATAAAAGACAGGCTTGCGGATCTGGATGCACAACGGACGAGAAGGATGCGGCCTCTAGGTCTCTGGTGTGCGCGAACACTCCCTGGAACTTTTGGACGACTTCTCTACGGACGGCGCGATCTTGCGCTGCCACACATCAAGATATTTTCTCATAGAAATCTTCGACCTAGATTAACTCATACTACTACTGAATACTGACAATAATAACAACGTGCCCCATACACACAGCTTACATATTATGTATACGGGGCAGATTGTTTCATTGTGTTTATAAATCTGTAAACATCAACACAACGAAAGAATGCGCGTCGTACGCACGACTTACACATACTAATTCGATTGTCTTTCTTAAATGGAAAGAGGTCTCCCTCTACTTCTTCTTCTCTTCATCAGCCTTCGTATTTCCACTGCTAGATATAGGCCTCTTCCTTATTTTTCCATTCTTCCCTGTTGTTGGCTAATTGTAACCATTTCTTTCCCCCCACAGCGACAATATCATCGGCCCATCTCTTTTGAGGTCTTCCGATGCCTCTTTTATTTTCCCAAGGTCTCCATTTCAGAACTCTGGGAGGCCATCTTGTAGTAACCTGTCTTGCAACGTGTCCTGCCCATTGCCATTTTAGCTTCGCTACACGATCCATGACATCCACTACTCTAGTTCTGCGCCTCTACGCAAGTCAAATAATATTTTATATTTTTCCCTAGTTATGATTCAAGATATACAGAATCTATGATCGACAAGTATATAAGTTAAAATATTATTATACAATATTTAAATCGCGTAGTGGTAACAAGGTCAATATTATTATTATTTCATCATGAATAATCTCTAGAAAGTAAACGCCTTGTCTATCAAAAATATAATTATTTGTGGTTATTAGAAAACACGCAGGTATATGCAATTACAACCTAGATGCTAGCTTAATGAAAATCCATTCCGACACTCAGTGCTAGAATCAGGTACATAGATTATGGCCTGTGTATTTGAAATAAAAATAATTTTACCGGATACAACACAAAAAAAAAGAAAATGGAATGTTCTTACATTATTTTTTTCTCTTGGACCAATATACACGGAATAACAAATTTATTAGTTATTTGAAATCAATTGAAAAAAACAGATAATTAATAACCGAGACATCTAATATATCGATTTTTCAAAAAAGTTCCGAAATAAGACGAATAAAATATATTGAAAATTAAAATCTACCAAAATTAAAAAATATTTGTAGGGCCTAATTATGTGCGTTTGAGTACTGCGCTTCTTTTGGAGGGAAATACACCTATAAAACTGTTCTCTCCATATTGTCATCTGAACTCCTCCCAGACCCTTGAAAACCTCTTCTTCTCTAAGGGTCGGGTGGAAGAAGGATCGCATGTATACTCGAAGGCTTCCCGCCACTTGATAGCACAAGGCTTTTAACTCCATTTTATCATATGAAAATAGGGCAACTAAAATCGATAGTTATTTTCATTTGTTCTTCGTGCCTATTCATGTAAAACTAAAATTAGTTAATGAAAAAGTTATTTTCAGAAAATAAATTCTTTAAATAAAAAACTGGTAATAAAAAATATTTGTTTTTTTAGTGTTTTTGAAATTGAAAATATTTTGACTTTTTGAAAAATACGAATACTACATGGAACACGACTCACCTCACCTCAATATTCCTCCTTTTTACTTAATTAAATATGCGCTTGTGCTATGAAAAAAAGACTAACTTGGTGATTTCTCGGAACAGGGATCTAACCTCCGAGCAAACTAACTAGGCGAGTCTTTAACCTCTATAGCCACAACCTACTTACTAAAATATACCAATACGGTATTAAAATTAAAATCTTTGTGTTCTAACATGAAATAAAACATTCAATAAAGAGACAAAGTCAAGATCATATTGATTATTTTTAACTACGATCGGTTTCAAAACCACTGGATCTTTGTTCAAGAAAAATCAAAACCAAGAAAAATCAACGAGCTTTATAAAATGTTGGTTATTTAAAGTAACAATTACCTCCAAACACAAAATTAACGCCATGAATATAATCTTCTTCTTCTTCTTCCTCAGCCTTTTTCCCTCCACTGGATGTAGGCCTCTTCCATTTTTTTCCACTCGTCTCTGTTTCTCCCCATTCGCATCCAGGTTCTTCCTGCTTGCTGGACTATGTCATCGGACCACCTTTTGGGAGGTCTTCCGACGCTTCTATTTTTTGTCCAGGGCCTCCACTGTAGGATTCTGGGTGCCCATCTAGTATCCTCCTGTCGAGCCATATGTCCAGCCCACTGCCATTTTAGTTTTGCAATACGGTCCATAATATCAGCAACTTTTGTTCGGCGTCTTATTTCTTCATTTCTGATTTTATCCCGAAGGCTTACGCCGAGCATCTGCCTTTCCATGGCCCGCTGTGTACATTTTAATTTTTGTATGCTTTTTTCTGTCAGTGTTGCTGTTTCTAGTCCATATGTCAGCATCGGTAGGATACATGTATCGAACATTTTTCTTTTCAGGCAAATTGGGATTTCTTTATTTTCAAACAAGTGTTTCAATTTACCAAATGCTGCCCAGCCCAGACCTATTCTTCTTGGTAGTTCTGCTGTTTGGTTTTCTTTTCCCAGCTTTATCTTATGACCAAGGTACACATATTCGTCAACTGTTTCTATTTCCCAATTGTTTATTTTGAATTTGTGTTTGGATGTGGTTAAAATTTTTGTTTTTTGTGTGTTCTTTTCCAAACCTCTTTCTTTCGATGCTTCTTGCAATTCTCTGGTCATAGATTCCAATTCTCTTACATTACTGCTAACAATCACTATATCGTCTGCAAACCTGAGGTGGCTCAGATAGGTGCCGTTTATCTTTACTCCTTTATTTTCCCAATTTATCTTTTTGAAAATGTTTTCCAAAGCGAGTGTAAAGAGTTTTGGTGAGATAGTGTCACCTTGTCGCACACCTTTTCCGATTTTGAAGCTTTCTGTCTTCGTGTCTTCATCTATTGTCACGCTCATGGTTGCATTTTCATATATGTATTTTATCAGTCTCGTATATCTTGAGTCGATTCGTGCATTTTCGAGCGCTTTTATGATCGCCCACGTCTCAATGGAATCGAATGCCTTCTTATAATCAATAAAGGCCATATGGAGAGTGATATTATGTTCTGTTGCCTTTTCAACAAGTAACCGAATTGTTTGTATGTGATCCCTTGTTCCAAAGCCTCTTCGAAACCCAGCTTGTTCTATTGGTTGGTACTGGTCAAATTTATTGGTTAACCTGTTTGTAATAATTTTTGTGAATAGTTTGTATAGGTGTGAGAGTAGACTAATTGGGCGGTAGTTTTCTAAATTGTCACTATCTCCTTTTTTAAATAACAGTTTAATATCCGCGTTGTGCCAAGCGTCGGGAATTTTTCCATTTTCTATACATTTATTGTACAATAGTATTAAGGCTTCTTTAAGGTTTTCTCCACCTAACCTCAGAATATCAGATGTTACGTTGTCTTCTCCCGGAGCTTTGTTATTTTTCATTTGTTTTAATGCTTTCATCGGTATCTATTTCGGTGAGTTCTTCTGATCCTACATTTAACACTCGAATTTCACTGTGCTGTCCCTCGTTGATGTTTGATGTGTAGAGATCCTCGTAGAATGTTTTAACTGTATTAGTGATCTCTAGTTTATCTCTTACAATTTCACTGTTTTGGTTTTTAATTTTTGTTATAGCAGAATTTCCCTTTGAGTTTATTCGTTTAAGAATTTTCATATTTTTATTTGTTTCTATGGGCTGTATTATCAAATTGGTATTAAATTTTCTTATGTCTCTTCTTATATTTCTTTTTATCGTTTTATTCAACATTTTATATCTGTCTGTGTTTCTATCTAAAGTTTTCCTTTCTTCGATCAATTTGGTTGTTTCTTCGGATATCTTTTGTGTTCTATCGTGTCTGAAAGAGACTTTTTTCAGGGTGGTGTGTATGTCTGCTACTATTTTGTTATTTAATTCGTTTATATCCATTTGTTTGAGGGCATTTTTGTCTTCAAGTTTATTCTGTAATGTGTTCTGTATAATGTTCTTGTTTTGCGATAGTGTTTCCATGTTGAGGTGATTCAACTTTTTTATCTTTACCATTTTTCTTCTTTCCATTTCAGTGTTTATTTGGAATTTGGCTCTGACTAATCGATGGTTACTACCAGTGTCAATTTTGTTTAATACTGATACATCTTTGCAATATTTTCTATCGTCTGATATGATAAAATCAATTTCATTTTTAGTAATTCCGTCTGGGCTTCTCCATGTCCATTTTTTCTGTTTTTGTTTTTTAAAGAAGGTATTTAGATAGAACAGTTTTTCTTTTTGCAAGTAGTCCAGTAGCATTTCTCCTCTTTCGTTTCTATTTCCTAGTCCGAAAGGTCCGATGTTTAGTGGGTCTCCAGGTTTTCTATGAATATAATAAACATAACAAAAATATTTTTAGACTGACCGTGGAATTTAATTTATTGGAAAATATGATTAAAATCTCTGGGTCTTAATACGCTGCACATTAAGTAAAATAACTGACCTATAAAGAATGCATCATCTCTCATCATTAATAATTTAAATGTTTCGCCATTGTCTACCTGTCCATTTTCAGTAGGTATGAAATGAAATGATTCAATGTCAAGTACCAGAAGCACATAGAAATCGAGGCATAACTAAATGTACTTAACGGAGCCCACATACTAACTTAGTAGTACTTTAATCGTAAGTACTCAACTGCTCACTCTGTCGATCGAGTGCTTCTGGTGATATTCAGCAGTTGTTTCTGGTCTTGGAAGAGTTTTGAAATACACTTAATTTTCTATTACACAGATGAATCGATTTATTAAAGAAATTTTTAAAAGCTTTTATTATCAACATATTATTTGATTATATATGTAATAATATAATTATTATGATCATTAAAGTGTATAATAAAGATAAACTATTTTATCTCTCCTTTAGTTTTATATTTTATATTAGGTCCTTACCTGTGGAATTGCCGTTCTATATATAAAAATTCAAAAATATATTTTTAAAGAAAAGTATATATTTAACTAAGTGAAGTATTGACCATTGTTGTCGATGTACTTTTTCTATTTTAATAGAGGTTCATTGATGCCTTCGCTATAGAAATACTGGGGACGGGAATCGATGAATTCTTTAAAAGCCTTTTCACCGCCTCATCGGAATTAAAATTGTTTCCTTAATTATCCAAATTCCCTAAAAATGTAAAGCAGTGGGTGCAAGATCTGGCGAGTAAGGTGGGTAACGGAGAGTTTCCAGTTGAAGCTCCTGTAATTTTAAGATGGTCCGTTGTGCAGTGTGTGGACAAGTAGTGGACTAGAGCAATTGACGTGTCTCGGCTGTTTCATACTGAGTTTGCTCATCATCATTTTCAATTCATGACAGTATACAACTGCAGTAATTGTGTACCAGATCTCAAGAAACTATAATGAATAATGCCAGCACAGGTCCACCATATGGTCGCCGGCAGTTTCTTTTGGGTCAATTTGTGTTTGGGACATTGTTCGGCTGCCTCCAATGGTTTGGGTTTGGGGCATTGTTTGGCTGATCCAACCATTGCATTGTGACGAACATTTTCGATTATTATACTTGATACACTTTCACAAGTAGGTACCAACGCGATTCATAATGCTCTCATTTATGTGCCGAGTCAACAAATTTAGCTAATCCTGGATTCGAGTTTGTTGTTGTCCTTCAGTAAGTTTTTACGGTACCCACATTGCAAGTTTCTTTATTTTTCTTATTTGATGCAAATTAATCAATATAATTATTGTCCTTAAGTTGAAGATTGTTGCTGATTCTGTTATAGTGAAATGAACTCGCTTTCACTATAACATTCAATTCATCACTATTGGCTCTAGTATCCGATTGTCCACGGGGTTTATTGTTGAGGTCGATATTTCTAGAATGGAAGCAATCAAACCAAAAACGCACCGTACGTTTATTTTCAGCATCGGGTCCACGTCGTTGATATTGCGTGCCGTGCAGCATTAGTGCCATGATAAAACTCATATTTGAAAATACTGTGAACTTTCATTTTCTTCTTTGTCGCAGACATGTTAAATCAAAGAAATAACAAACGGTAGAAAAACAAATTTTGAGAAAAGAATGTCATAGCTTTGAAATGATATTTTTTTTGATTTAAGAATTTCAACTCTAATGCAAGATATCGAACTTCCATCTTGCCAATATTAGAAAACGGCAATTTCATTGGTAAGGGACTTATATTTTACTACTTGAGTTTCAAGGGTATCAGAGTCTCTAATTGACAGGTGAAGATCCACTATCTTCGTCTGTTGATGATATATTTTGATATGTAAAATATAAGGTAAATATATGGTAGTAAAATCTATACCTATAAAACTCAATGTCTGTCTGTCTGTCTGTTCTCTATACAAATCCACACCGTTTGTCCAATTCGATTTAAATTTTACATACTTATGCTTTAAAACCCGGCGGTAACATAAGTAATATTTTCCCCCTATTCTCATGCCCCTTCCCCTCCCCCTGACATAGTTTCGATTCAAATCTGTACTGTTTGACCGATCGGACTTAAAATTTGGAAACTATTCTTTAGGACTCGGCGGGTAACATAGGCAACATTTTCCCTCTACTGTCTTACCCCTTCCCCTCCCCCAGACATATTTTCGATTCAAATCTGTACCGTTTGACCAATAGGACTTAAAATTTGGAAACGTATTCTTTAGGACTCGGCGGGTAACATATGCGACATTTCCTCCCTATTCTTTTAACCCTTCCCCTCCCCCTGATATATTTTCGATGCAAATCTATACCATTCGAATCAATCCTTTGTTTACCCCTACAAATTTATTTTCAACTTAATCTTTAACCCGTGCAACGCCGGGTACGAACAGCTAGTAGTTTCTATTTTCCATTAATAAGATCTTCATGAATAATCTCTACAATGTGTACGCCAAATCTGGCAATAATGAACCTTAAGTTTAATTCTTAGTATTCCCATGAAGATTACGAATTTTTTAGAAAACAATTTGATTAATAATAAAAAGTTAAGTTTATTCATTTAGTAAATTGTCATACGTTATGATTGGGAATCAAATATTAAAATACAAATTAAACAAAAAAATTAGTTATTTTGTTTACTTTTTAAATAGAAAAATATTAATATTTGTACTATTATTAATCAACTTATCTATTCGAAGCTATTATCATGTGCTATGAAAATAAGACCAACTTATAGCTAACGTCTTGTGTATTACATCTTTATCTTAACCTAAAATGACCGAAATTTCACTACATAAACAATACGTGCGTGTACGAGGATAAAAATTATATTTAGCAACTCAAAACTACATGGCAGAGAGTTTCTGTAGCTGTGTATTTTTTTTTGTTAACAGAGCAGGATTACCAACTATCTAATGAATTCCAATCTATATCTCCTAATTTCTGTGTTTTGAGAGAAAAGTGCTTCAGTGCACATACACTAATTTAATAAGACGAACTAATTTAATAATGTCTGCATATAATTATACATTAGAGATGGGTCGTTTATGAACGAACTGTTCGTTTAGAACAGTTTATTTCACTAAATCACTTTAGTGAACTATCGTTAATTAGTTCAGTAGGTTGAAAGTAATTCGTTAATTGAATCGTAAATTCTGAATCCCTCGATGTTATCTTTGGCAAGCATCTTATTCTTTTTCTCTGAGTAGTGAAATTTTTGGAAATTAAAACAACCCCCCCCCCCCCCTCTCAGGTAGTTGATGGTAAAATAATATTTTGATGGACACTGAAAGTAAACCCGCGCCATGGAGAATATTTCGGGAAAGAAAATGTTGGGATACTGAAAGATGAAATCTTCGGAAACTGAAAGGTGGATAAGTGAACAGTTCACTTACAGAAGTTGAAATAGATAAAAAACAATAATTCAAAGATCTACTGAACGATTCGATGAACGACAGTTCAGTTAACTGAACTAAAATTTCCATCTCTATTATATATTATTGACAATAAAGCGCTTTTTTCCAAACATTGACTGATTTTGTATCCCCAAGAAATTTTTACCGTTATACTTGCCAACAAAATATATTATAATAAACCATAACACATTAGCGGATAGCTTGTTAGTTTAGCGGTTAAGACGGTCGCCCAGAGAATTAGTGGTCAGGACTTAGTGCCTCGTTTCGAAAAACCACAAGGTTAGTCCTATTTTCATAGCACAAGCGTTTAGCTTAGTTTTAAAATAGATGAAATATTAATATTTGCAAAAAAATTTACCGTTATTGGAAAATTATGAAATATCATTCCAAGACATTGCTCTACGCAATTCACAAAAAAGCGTTATTTTCCAATACTTATAACCGCATCATCTGTGTTATTCGAATAAAGTTACACGAATAATTCTAAAAAATAAATTCGTCGACAAGCGTTCTAAAAATTACTCCCACGAGACAATCCATTTCGAAGTCATGTATAAAACATAAAAATCTTAAAAATTCTCAAAAAACTTTTTGTATGCGTCCGTTCCTCCCTCCCCTCCCTTGTTAGCCACCCCCTGTCACGTGGTACTAAGTGGTCCCGGGGCGCGACCATTAGAACGTCCAGTCGCGCATACGAAGAGCGTCATTTTGGACGCCGCAGACGCTTTCTAGAATAAGGCGTCGGCGTCGCGTCCTCCTTGCGGCGATTAACGTTATTACGAGTAGCAGTATGATTTGCGGTTGGAATGTGTCAAGAGCTAGGGTCAAGAGAATAAAAATTAATAGACTCTTTCGAATATATTACGATCAACCTGGAATTAATTCGTTGTTTACATAATTTTATAGTAATAATTATTTAAATTTTATCAATTTTTATTTATTCATTATACATATTTTTTGATGTTATTTTATCAAATTTCATACCCAACTCACCAAACCAAAAAGTCTTTGTGAAGGCGAGCAGTACTAACTCTTAAACAACAATATAAATTCAGTCGTATTTAAATTTATACAATTTCAACAGTAAACACAACATTGTTATTATGAAAGAGGTAAGATAAAAATGATTAATATTTATATTATTAAATAAACCTCGATTACCTACATTGATACACAACTTTTCAGAACAATTTAAAAAAGACAATTAATTTTAGCAAAAGATCTTATTGTTAGGTATTATTATTAATTTAATTGTTATTATTTAAAAAAAAATTTTTTGATCACAATTTAGATTGAAAGGCTAGAAATCGGGCAGCGGGCTTAAATTTAAAAATAAAAACCGAATTTTCGTATCCAGATTATCTCCACTAAAATAATTCAAAAAGTAAAAACAATGCATAAAATTAATTTTACAAACATACGCATCAAAATTTAATAATTAATCCATGCGGGTCCAAATAATATTGTCAGTGTAAGGAATTTATTCTTCGTATTTTCTTTTCTGTTGCACATAGTAAAATTCGCAAAATTACCTAATTTTATGCAGTCTAATAAAAAATCATTGTATTTAAAAATTATTATATTTTAAATATCATTGAAAAAAATTACTATTTTTACTATTAATAATATGACCCCACATAATTAAGTCTACTGAAAATAAATAATCGCGTTAAAATGAATTGTAAAAGTAAGATAAATTTTCTGTTTGTTCCCAATTCTCGATTCAAGTAGATATGTAGTTCTGGGGTCAGTCATCCTAGGTTACAATCATCTTAAATTTCAGCACCCGGGGGCAAGAATCCCTATAAATGTACGCGGAATGTCAACCACCGATAAAAGGCCAAACGTCCGCTCAGACACAACGTTTGACCAGAAATATAATACCCCATTCTCACGGTTGATCACATCATCACATTGACACAGGAGCTGTTGTCGCCCGGGAGATGAGCCTCGAAAATTAAAATCAATACATAATAAATAAATATTATTTTAATTGACACTACATTAAACTTACACACAAAACTTATACACAAGCGTTGAATTAAATTAATCTCGACTCTCAGCCCCTCTCATCATCAGATATACTTACTAACCCCCAAATACAGAAAATTTGTGGTAGGTCGTACGCATAGTGCGCGGTGAGTTTTTTTTTGATTATTAGAGGAAGTCTTTTTACGATCGGAAACATCTGGTGGAACGTGGTGTTGTTCATAAGTGTTTTTCCAGAATTTAAGTTTTTTAGAATTTGGAGAGTTTTAGAATTGTTCATTCAATTCAATCCTTTATGAGGAACGGAGTGGAGTAGTTAAAATTTATGATCATCGAAAGAATGGTAGGTTTTAATTATGTGATCGGAGAAATCCAAGAAGTTGTTGTTCTTTAAACAACGGGGATATTCCTTTATGCTTTCGTGTGTTTAGGTTTCTTGCAATTTGGCCTATGTTTTTGCTATTACAATCTCCACAAATTATTTCGTACATTCCACTCTTTAATTAATTTTAGTTTTTGAGTTAATGTTTATGTTTATGTTAATTTATATAGCGCCATTTTTGCGTAAGATACGCTTCAAGGGCGCTTTACAGGTGTGACATCCCGAAAAAATGAGTTTTTAGGTTCTTCTTGAAGTGTTCGTGGTTCTCCATAGAAGGGTTTTATGGATGTTGTTATCAGTATAAAAAGTGGGTTTTGGATCTCTGGAAAAATGGTTTGTAATTTTATTGATAAATGACTTAGATGCAGTATTGTTTGTCAAGAACAGTTTTCAGAAGATGGTACAGTATCGGTGTGAGAGGGTTTGCGGTAGATGCTAAACTTTAATTTATTGTTATTGAAGTGAATATTATTTTTTTGGCAAATACATTTGTATGTGAGAATTCACGATTTGACTAAGGTATTATTCGAATTTGAAATATCTGTTTCTAAATTATTCTAAAACATATCAGCTAATAATACTAGCTAAAAATGGAGAATCCATGGCTAATCTATCACGTTGTTCATAATAACTATTGTTAAATTCAAAATACTTTTTACTAGTGCGCGTACATTAAATTTGTTATTTTAATCATTTCTTCGATAAGATCATAATGTAGATTGGAATTGTTTAAAAGATGGATTGGAAAAATTGGGTATCGACTACTGGGACATTTGTGAACAAATTAACTCTATCAAAAGAAAATATTACATATTATCTATTAAGAAAATATTATTATTAGTAGAACCTGTTAATTCGAAATTCAAGAGAGCCAAATAAAAACATTTGGAATTGAATGGAATGGAATGGAATACACAGAACCCCATTAATTCGAAATTCAAAGTACAAAAAAAAATTGCGATACGATTGTGAAATTGGCAAAAAAACTTAAAACTTATGAAAAAAACATAAATTTTTTGAAAAACGCCTGTAATATTGCATATTTTAAGAAATGATTTCGAAAGTCCTATATTTACTCTGCTAATACAAAGATCGCGACATTTCTATTACTAAAGTACCCAATATTGAGGTATTTGTTGTTCTCGAACATTTTATTCAATTTCGTCAAATTTCAAAAAACATTAAAATTATGAGACCTAAAATGTATTGAGTATCTACTGATTATTCGAAATATTAAAAATTACAAATTATCGGGGTTTTAGAATTATCGGAGTTAATCTACTATGAAATTAACATTTTGGGACATGTGGGTCTAAAAAATTTCCAAATATGGTAAATTTCGATAACTGTATAATACGATTAAATTTAAATTTTAAATTTTACGGTAGCAATGTTAAAATCTTACTAATCTTATTATAGAGGATAGTGTCGAACATTATCAACGAATCAAACATCGTGAATGAAACCAACGCATTCACAAGTTCCTTTATATTTTGGGTTATGAGTACCTACTCACAGTTCTGATCTCTTTCGACCCATTAACCACCGGGATAATATTTTTTTTGGGTACTTAAGAGAGGCTGGTACCCATTTGTTTCAGTATTAAGATCGAATTATTTTGGCGCTAAAACAAAAAAAATTTTTCGTCTTCTTGATTCAGTTTACTCGCGTTAAGAGGCCCCAGTACACGATTTTTGTATTTGCTCTCGATTTTGCTAAATTTAACGTAAACTTATTAAATCATTTTGCAAAACCCATAGCTAAGCAGGCTTTTAATCAATTTTATTATGATAGATCCATTTACTATTGAAGCAATTCCTTAAAAAAATATATTGTTATAACATCGAAACACTTTTTTAGTTTTCATGCAATAGAGTTATCTTTGGTACACTAATCTCATATATTTTCAAATAAAGACCATATATTTTATTTACAAATTGATTGTATGATGTTTGAAAAAGAAGTGGTGCTATTCATACAGATTGTTCTATCAATCTGATTATTCAATCAGGTTGATAAAGGACTATACATAAATACGTCTTTATATAAAAACATATATTTACTATAGGAAAAATTTTCCATGCCATAAATGAACAAACATTAAAAAAATTTATCGAAAATAATTTGAGTAGAAGCCAATTTTCTGAAATTAAAAAATACTTCATTTGGATCGAAATTGTGTAAAACTTCTAGAAATGAGTATTTAGTTAGTAAATGCACACGCATAAAATATTTTAAGGAGTATTTCTTCTACGTGAAGTTTGAAAATTCTTCTATTTTTAAATTGCTTGAAAATTAAGTGACAAAGTTCTGTAAAAGCCTTAATTTTAGGTATTTATTCTCCTAATTACGCCAAGTAAAGCAAGAATAATTATAATTTTCACAAATTAACGACGTAAAAACATTGTATTCAGCCATTGAATTTTTCATCAAAATTAAAGGAAGTGTGCTTTAAAAGGTGGGTATATTTATATTATTTATAAACTACATTTTGTAGAACCTGCACCTTCCGCTGCTCTGGGACTCTTTCCGCTCATCGTACCAGAAGAAAACAAAGGTACAAGGATTATTTAAAATAATTTTGAAACAAAACGTTTGAAGAATAATTGCAAATATAATAAATTTAATCGTAGCAATAACGATGAATAACAAACGTGCTTATTTCTGAAAGACTCTACGAAATACTTATAAAGTGACTTAGTTATATATATTTGCACATGAATATTTACTAAAAACATGTTTTTCGGGGCTGTATTCTAAATGTACATAGAAATATAATTAATTACTTTTTAAACAGAAAATCGGCGTAGATGTCGAAGGGTTAAGGTGCTGGACAGAGCATAAGACAGGGATGTGAAAACATTTTCAACCGCTAACAGATCTGGACCCGATTAACCTCTGTGTATATTTATTTAGCTGAGTGTTTGGAGAAAGCCCAGAGTCACTTCCGTAAGCACATAAAGATTAGCAGAATCTAATCTGAGATTCCGATAAATCGATAAAGATTTTATATTTATTCAAGTGCAGGTTAAATTTTACTTCATAAAATTGTGCGCTCACATTAATACATCAGTCATTGTTTAGCTTGTTGTTAAATAAAACTTGTTAAGTAAAAGGTTATTTTTCAATCTAATATTTAATAATGTCTCTTCTTCCATGATCCTATTGTATTCCGATTATTTTCACGCTCGATGAACATTTAATAAATTAAATTTGCGTTTGTTTAGTGGCCACTCGCTTCCGGCCAGCGCGTCACGTATCTATTGTGGCCCTAATGATGGCTTTGATTAAAATTTTATGGTTTTGATTCATATTTCCTCTATTTTTTGACCGGATCTAAATAACCAGGTTATTTTAATTTTATACTCTTCTTTCATCTACATACTGTGTGATAAAATTACTTACATTTGCAATAAAATATTTTATTTAAATCTAAATATTATACATGTTTTTTTTTATTAGAGTAGCATAAATTTAAAAAATAAACTATTACATTCGACATATCGTAAGAGTTCTAAATTAAAATAAACTAGAAAGGTAAAGTTACGAATGAGGATGGTATTTTTGTATGAATCGCACGGCGTAATTCTATTTGATTTTGTTATTTTAATTTGGAACGAGATGATTACGCACTGTCAGAACCCCTCGAGGACAACAACATGATCGAACATTCCATAACATTTTGGAACGCCCTACAACACTACAGAATTATGTAGTAAAACATTCGGAAAACGTCTGGAACAGTCTAGAAGTGACGGAAAATGCTCGCAGATACTAGAAATATATAGTATATTTGAGATTCGGAGATTCTAAAAACAAACTTATTTCATATAAAAGGCTAAGCCAGTAGCGCAGTAGAATGATTGTTTATTTTGACGTTTACTGGCGATTAACCATTATTAACCGATTAACCGATATTATCCAGCGATAATACTCTCAGCGGAAACAGTTTTATCAACGCGTGTATTATACCAGCGACAATAAATGAAAGTCCCAACTGGCGGGAATAAATGCAACCACTTGCAAACAGACGTGAATGATTGTGTGGGAATATTCTAGCAAGCGATAAGAAAGTGTTCTTAGGCCAGTGACTAATTGATCAATAGTGTGAATCAAGGAATAGTGTTTAAATTAAATTCGTGTGCAAAGAATTTGTAAATTTATTAAAATAATTAATAAAAGTATAATCAATTTCCAGTATTTTCATTTGCTTCCCACAGCCACGTCCCGCGACAAGATTAATTATAAACACGTTAACTGTTCATGAGGCCCTATTACAGCAGTGAAATACGAGTATTTCTCAAAAATACTTATATAAAGTAGCAAAATAAAAACCTGAGAAAATCACATTGACATACTGTGACCATAACAAGAATCAAACCGGGAACCCCGGTGTGAGGAGAAAATGTCATGCCTATCAAAACGAAAATATGATGCAGGTAAAAATTATGGCCGAAGAAATTTAATGGTGCTTTTTCTAGCTTACAGTATAATTTTTCTAAACCACACTCCACAAAGTGACCATATCAATATCCGTATATCGGATAAGAATCGAGAAATAGTAGATGTATGTATCAATTCATTGTACAAATTCAGCATTTCGCATCATCAGACCAATAAATACCTTCATGAGTTGTATATTAGCTATTTTTTACCATTTCATCTCAATTCATTAACGCCCTGGAGCGAGAAATGTTGAAATGTGAAATCTAAATGTCTTCGAGCCCCGGCAGGGAGATACGTTCCTCAATATTGGCACGTAAAAGGAAATTTCCATTGGAATAGATATCGGAAGAATTTCTGAACATCTCCCCGGGACCAGCGACATGTCGGGGCATACACGCGAGCTCCGGCCGGAGTTTGCGTCATAAAAAGACGCAAAAGGAAAGAAATTCAACCTTTTTATCGCCCGTTCACAAAAAAAGTGATGTAACGTCTTTGAGAAAAGTGTTTGAAAATGAGGGTCTCTCTCTAATATTTCTCTAAAACACCATGTCCTGATGAAGTGCTCACTTTAGCCCTATCTGCTGAGTGTTTTTATCGTGTACGTGGATCGGTGCTGAGTAAAAAAATTAGAAATGTAATAATATTCGTGGAAAAATATCTCCGATTCTTTTAATTAAATTGATACAAAAATTTGAACACCTCGAATTAAGCTACGCTTACTCAGCTAAATAAACTTAATGGAGTAACAGCAAGCGACCGCCAGACTTACGTTATTGTATCAAACATTAAATATTGTATGTAGATGTACCCTGAAGTAGGTAAGAAGTTTTGGATATTATGACATTTGATTTCGGGGAATTTTGTCAGATAACAGGTTATACAAGTTAAAATATAAGGTATCTATCTGGTCATATTGTGTTATATCTCTACTCTTTTATGTTCTACGTTTTCAATTTTTTCTATTATTAATGTGTTTTATATTGTATTACATTTCTACACTGATGTATAATTCTATTTCTATAATTTACTCACATGGTATATGTTGTTGTGTATAAATGTTGTAAATAAATTATGTATAAATGCATTGTAAGTAAAAAGCTATTTAACCGTATACATTAAATAAATTAAATAAATAAATAGTGGCGCGAATAAAATATGTAATAGATTAACACTCCTGTTCCAGAATGGAGCACAATATAATCCTAAAAATATATATATTTTAATTATTTAATATTGAGCTGGTATTCTTTGTAATCCTCAGAAATATTCCAAAGAATAAACACCTTAAGAAAATACAATGATAATGTGTAGTAAGGCACATTATCATTTTATCAACACACACTGTGACGCACAGCTTCCTTCGGCCGAACGTTTATGAGTCTTAAAAAACTACGTTTTCTTATAAAATGACGACAAATTAAGTAGAATCTTGTTCGCATTGTACGCTAGGTGACGTTAGCTATTGATGTAATACGAACTGACAATGTTTTCTGGCTTTTCTACGTCGTGTTTTAAAGGTGGAATCTGGAGAATCCAAGAACATGTTGTCCTTCGCAATATCCAACACGCGGGAGATCGCAGTTTCAGAAAATACCATTTTCTTCATCAGGGTGAAAAAAACTAATCTCAAATATAAACAGTATCTGGCTGTATGTGGATAAAAAATATCTGTGGCTGTATGTGGAAAAGTAGGGGGGAATGATCTTAGAGACAGGAAGTTTACATCAACATTATGCATGTAAAATAGATAACTCATCACAAGAATGTGTCATACATACAATATGTGTTATGCCCTAACACTGATGCTTGCAGATACCCTATCATCACAAAGTCACTCCTTTACAACATTAATTTTATTGACAATATACTGAACCCGTAGAATATATGAAGAAACCACAAATAGTACAAAACAGAGCGATGCGCATAATATTGAAGTATAATAGGAGAACTAAAATAACAAAAATATTGAATGCCCTAGGACTAGAAACCGTAAATCAAAGAATAAAGTATAATGCAATGGTGCAATATTTAAAATTAAACATGTATTAGTACCCAAATACTATGATGACAGAATGAAGCTGAATAATGATTTTCATTCTTACAATACAAGAGGAAGCGACAACATAAGACTACCAAAGAAAAAGAAAAACACCTCACAAAACTGTATGTATAAAAGTATAAAAATCTTCGATAGCCTGCCAAAGGAAATTCAAAACACGGAGAATATAAGGAGGTTTAAACTGGAGTGCAAAAATTTTGTAAAAACTTTTAAATGATTTGATTGAATGCAATATGTCTGAGTGAAATCATATATTAGCCCACACAACATTATGTGTGGAACTAAATAATTAAGATAAATAAATAAATAAAAATATATTATAAATATATATATTCATTTTCTGGGACATTCTGCCGTGTATATCTGACCTCTCTGGCCGACGCTTCGGATTCCATTACAGGATCCTTCATGTTGTGACAACATCAGTCCTGTAATGGGATCCGAAACGTCGGCCTAAAAGGTCAAATATACAGCAGAATATCCCAAAAAACTAAACGCATAAGATTCTGAACGGCCGTAAAAACCTGAGAATATACAAATGCATGTTGTTAGAGCAAGCCGAAGACACTTGTGATAGCGGAATATGTTTCAAAAAATAATTTATTTTTTTTGTATTTTGTACCTAGTATTCTGTTAAAATAAAAAAAATAATAAATTCAAATTTAATTATCATGTTTATTATAGTATGTAAATTTTATTTACCTACATATAAGTCAATGCAGATGCAAAATTATGGAGGCTTATGTAAAGACACATTAACTAAATGGCATAAAATTATCCATCTCCTATATGATATCTGTAGAACTAACTATTCATCAAATTGTTTGATTTTATAACAGCTTTATTTGTCAAATAATTCAACACTACGATTTACGTGTGTTTTAATAAATTCATTTTTAAGTTACAGCACAATTAAACATACGATTTAATGTATTCAGAGGACAAAACTTTCCACATCTCTTATTTTGAGTCTCGAGAGCCTCACGCTCTCTCAGAATAAGCTTTTGACAACTATTCTGTGCATGGTTTCTAGGCCACACGAAAATGATCCATGCGATGTTCTCTTCGCGTGGAATCACGGTCTATTTTCGCTCCGCGACATAATTTTGGTGGAATTTGAAGGGTTAAAGGTAGATATAATGCACGGAGCATGCCCTATCAGCATCTCCCCTCGACGGGAGCTTCCTTTGTGCGGTTGATGACATGCTAATGACCAGGGTAGATTGAAGGCGCGCGGTACTGGGTACCTGCGTACCTACATGCAGATATTATGCCCGCTTTGTTGAAGTTGGCAAAATTCACTTTTTAACTGAATATTAATGACCACCGCGAGACGATGCTTAAGAAAGAATTTTCCACAGAAAAGTGTAACTGACTTATAAAACTGTCATAAATCGCTGACTACATTCGCATTCACTAGATAAATCATAATCACAAACAGGAGTCTTGAACTGATATCCAGTGCAATGCGAATTTACAAAAAAATAGCTCAAAATAGTATAAAATGTTAAAAGTATTGCGAGATTACCCAGTATAAATAAGATGCCGTTGTTTAAGGTAGTTAGTTATAAATAACATACATACCTACTCTGGAGTCCTGTAGTCTCAATAAATATCTTGGTCAGATTATATGTGACAATTTATGTGACATTAAGGATATTGAAAGACAGAGAAGAGCTATTAGTGTAAGGTCCAACATGCTAGTTAGGAAGTTTTCTAGATGCAGTAACGAAGTACACTAGTGACCTGTGGTGCAGACTCACGTTGCTGTCCTATTACTCTATGAGAATGCAATAAAAAATGCCTTTAGGATAATGCCCTGGCATTGCAGTGCATCTCAAATGTTTTCAGAGCACTGAGTCCATGGCTCTGCTGCTCTCCAAAGATTGAAGATAGCTAGTGCAAGAATAAGGATATGGTGATCTAGCAACTCCATTATTTAACCAGCTGCTATGTGATATAGCATCATCCATAAAATATGGACACTAATCATGCAACAGTAACTAATTTCCATGGTGTTCAACGAATTTTCTATTTTTGATTTCGACATTTTTTCTTTTCTTTCTAATTTTACTATATGGCAAGGTGAGAATCTATTCTCATACTAGCTGAAATTAAGACAGATATCATTATTATTATTATAACTATTATAATAATAATAATAATTATTATTATTATCATAATAATTATTATGATAGTATTATTAATGCATGGATACAACTATTTTTTTTAATTTCCCCTGTTCGACGTCTTTTCATAATGAAACAATTATTTCACGACATTATTCTTAAGTCAACAGTATCTTTTGCCTTTTTAATCAAAGCGTTCTCCCTGTCCTACTCTCCCGTTATGAAATTTGGACTCAACCATAGATCTCATCCACAAATTCAAGGCAACCCAGCAAGCAATAGAACTGACTGTGTTAGGGGGATCCTTGCGTACACTTTCGTACCTAAAACGTGACTGGATTCACCTGTACTTTACTAATCAGATTAGTATCATCAATAATAACGACTGTGAGTGGATAAAGCCGCCCGCAAAGTACGATCTCTCTGATTTGTTTAACGAAAACAGGAAGAAGGACATAATTCAACCAGCGATCACAGCCTCCAAAATATTCAGTAAGACGGACCCCCTGCCCATAAATTCGCAATTGATTACGAATTGTTTGACGGGACGAGGTAAGAGTGCTGTGAGAGTATATACTATATACCAACAAGACCAAGGTACTAGCGAAGGGAAAAACTTCATTTCAAAATGAAGACTACAACACACACACGTTCACCAGTTTGAAGACTACAAAGTGTACACTACAATTGTAGTACTACGAAATGAAGTGAAGTAATGAAGTAATTGTAGTATTAATGAAGTGAAGTAATGAAATGAAATGAAGTATTTTTTTCCCAAATAAAAATTTAGCGAGCTAAAAAAAAAAAAAAAAGGTCAACGACAAAAATATTTAAATAAATGACGATATTTTCTCCAAAGTAACATTTGGCGACCTAAAAAAAAAAAAAAGGTCGCCAGACAAAAATTTTTCAAACCATGGGGGTGGGGTTGTTACAGATTCCAGAAAATTCTTCATATATCTACATCAACTTTCCAAAAATTTCACGTAAAAAATACACTATTTAAAATGTGTTTCTCATACTTTCGATAACTTTGAAGTGTATGTACTTTGTAGTGTTCGCTTTGAAATGAAATGTACTATTTGAAGTTTATACTTTCAATAACTTTGGTGTTTGTAGTTTGTAGTGTGCACAACACATCAAAATGTGCGAAGTGTGCACTTCAATGTAGTGTAGTACTACATTGCAGTAGTGAGTACAGAGCGGACCCATCACTACAAGGTACACACTACTAAGAATATGAAGTAATAATTTTTTGTCGGACACTCGTGAGTAGCGGAGGCCCTCCGTGGCCCGCTCGTTAACGCCGTTAGCGCCGTTAGCGCCGCCAGCGCCGTTAGCGGCCGATCCGTCCGGCGTTGGAGCGCGGCGTCCGTAAATGTTTACCTTACAAATCAGCCGCAAAGGAAACCGGCGTGACACCGAAATAAAATTACACTCCAAGCGACGACAAATTGCTGATTCAACGTAAACCGGTTCACACAATTCTATTCCGGTTGAAAAGAAGCCAAATGGAAGCCGAGGAAATAGTCAGTTACTCGTTGGATAGATAAGCGAGCGAAAACATTCATCCCTCTTCCGCACGGAGCTGCTCATTACATCTCAATACAGGCTAATTCATTGAGATTTATCCAATGTTAAGAAGAGACAGATTTGTTCATGTGGAATAATTTGCTGGCTTTTGTGGTGTTTCTTGTATCCTACAACCATTATTTCCAACATTAACAATTTTTCCTTTCCAGTAGCCCTCTACAGAATATCCGTCCACAAATGACAAGGTCATTTATGCGCATTAAAATAAAATGTATTTATTTTTATTTAGTACATAGATTAATTTTTATACGATGATATATATATTTTTTTTTTAAATAGAGATGTGAACACGGAATACGTGTCACATCAATATTCTTACTATTTTCAAACTAAGCTAAAATGCTTGTGCTATGAAAATAGGACTAACTTGCTAGTCTGGAGTGAGATTCGAACCCGCGACCTTTGGATCACGAGGCGAGTGTCCTAACCACAAGACCAACAAGCTACTCTATCTATTTAATTACTATTTAACTTGGATAAATCTTTGATTTGAGATATTACGCAGAATATTATAAGAGTTTGCTAACATACGACACGTTAAAAAAAGCTAATCTGCAATAATAAAAAAAAGAATTAAGATTTTAGAGACATGATAAGATGTATGAATGTGACCGAAGCAAAAAATGTGTCAAAAAAGAAGGATTTGGCGTTCTGTTCTCTTTGCCTACCTCTGCGGAAAAACGGCGTGATAGTTAGTTAATTAGTTAGTTAGAGACAAATTCACATCGAATATTTTAATGTAAGACAGAAAGAGCACGTTCCGAGAGATTTATGTGTACAATATATTTATTTATTTGTTAATTTTACATTTGTTAATATAAGTTACTAATTACTGCCACACTAGGTAAAACCTGTGGCAGTTATTCTCATTTGATCGTTATGTAATAGTAACAAATAACAATTGTAAAAAAGTATAAAGTAAAAATGAAAGCAGAATAAAATTTAGTAATATATATAATCATAAGAATACATAAATCTAAAAGAAATGAAAATATACATATAAAATTCAGATAAAAATTTAAGTAGATACAAAAATAAATACTATATTAGAGTGTATACTGGAAATTAATTAAGGGCGGATCAGTTCTTCAGCATATATACATACATATATACTATATAATATATATATTAATATATATATATATATATATATCTATAGGGTGTAACAGAGCTAGTCCACAATACTAAAAAATATGTCAGAAATATTGAAAAAAAATGAAAACTTTGATATTGCATTACTTGATAACTATTGACATTAGGTCATGGTTGCTAGAACATTTTTGACTCATAATCAAAGCAAGATTCCACCTGTTCCTACTTTTAAGTTCTTCTGACACCTAAATTTTAATAAAACCATTCACATTTTATTTTACAGTTTAAGATTGTTAAAAGATACAAGTTGCCTAGGTGTCTAAATTTTTTTTGTCCGTAAGTGGTTCGCGCTCTTTATTTCTTTATTTCTGCTTGTAGGAATTGTGTTTTGTATTTGTTTGATATGTGTTTTTTACATTAGTATAAGAGAGCTAGAAATGTTTTAGTGTAAGTTTGTCTCGCATCAAAATGTTTAATTTATTAAATATGTATCTAGATTTATATGTAGTTACTGGTATTTCGAAGACTATTTTTAAAATTATTTTTAAAATTATTTTCTAGGCAACAATTGTTCAAACTGACTAACCACAAAATTAACTGCTTCTAATATAACAAATTAAAGAACTCAATACGTGTTTGTGTAAGCGTGTCTTATCTGCCTCCTCGATAACTAAACTAACTAAAAGCGCACAAAAATGAGTTGAAAATTATCTCAAATTACATATTAATAGAGTGGGTTAAAATTTTTTTTTTACCTTTTTAAGGGGCATAACAATATAATGGCGCTTAATGGTCTCAAAATAAGATGAGTGAAATTTTATTACATTTTGATTAGTTAATCTGCCTCTGGATTGAAATCGATTATTCGTTTTTTTTGGAGAGAGCGAGAGAGAAGAATCTCTAACAATTCCAAAAATACACATTACGATTAAATGACGTTTAAAATTCTAAAAATCAAACTTCAAGTAAATTCATATTCAATCACTACGTAATCATTCACTTTATAAGAGGCGTATCAAGAATATTCAGTAGAAATATCAACACAAAAAATATACAAAGACATGATATTTGTATGAAAAATCATATATTTGAATAACTTTGTGTTCAGCTTTGTGACAACAACAAAGTTTTGCTTTAATAATGTCCCTTATATTTACTGACTCTACAGACCACTCAAGTCTCTCCAGGCACCTATGTCTTGAGCTGCGCTCCTTCTGCAAAGAATTTGCAGCCGCATTACACAATGTTAGCGTTTTTTATCCGCTATCTCAGTCTCGAGCCTCCCCAGGGCGCGTTCCAATGGGATTCCAGGTGCCCGGAGTCTGCACTGCCTGCACTGCACCGAGGACTGGCATCGCAAGTATCCTGCCAACCTTAGTCTTCAAAGTACTATAACTTCAGCTTAAAGATCTCCAAGAGTTCATCGTCCGTACGATTGGCCGTACGATACATTGAAACGATACGTCATTGGCGATTTTGCGCGATTAGTACAATTAATCTTCGGAGATATTTTTTTTATTATAACATGGTATTTTCTTGTTGGGTAGCATTATGAAAATTAAGATACATCCTCAAAGCTAAAATGGCACAATATCTAAAGCCTGCAGCCACTTCTGCTAGTGAGGATCACTTCTAATATACTAGGAGCTGAGGCGTGGAACGTCCCGGCAATGTTAAACATAGATTAAATGATTCCCAAAAAGCAATGTAAAAGGCTTGTAATATATCTGAGAAATCGTATATCTATTATACAAATTCACTAGGGAACCAGGGTTGCCCACGAAATGTGCAGACTCAAGTGGCAATGGACTGTACATATTTGTTGAAGACACGGACGGTGGAGAACGAAAGTCTCGGAACGGAGGCCCCGCACCGGTGGGGGACGTGCTGGCCATCCGCCAACCCGATTCAGCGCCGACATCAAAAGGGCGAAAAATGGATGAGAAGGACTGAACACAGAGAGGACCGCACTGTGTGAGGAGAGGCCGATCACATCGATACGATGTGATCAGCCAAATGGTTATTACGTAATTTTTGGGAACTGACTGTTCTTAAACTGACAAAATTTACTACAATTCCATTCCTTAATATTGTAACGAGATGGTGAAGCCATTGAATACTGACAACAATACGACCAAATTCTCTGGAAATTCTCCGAATTCCAAATTCTCTGGAAAAATTCATAACATTATGCACGTTCGCACGCACACTATTTTGGAAACGTTTAAAACCAGTCTCTCGCTATCTCTGGAAAGATCCACAAGTCTCTCGAAATATCTCAAAGAAATTCACCTATAAATACAACAATAGTCAGTCATTCATGACGATAACGTGTGTGACATCCCAGCAATACAACCGTGTTGACAAAGCGATACTACCAACAGAGTGAGCGCAGTGTAACCAGCGGACAGTGAATAAAGGAAGTTCTTACCGCGGCAAGAAGATTTTCTACGTTCGTACATCGAACGGAATTTACAAGAACGTGATCAAAGCAATAGAAACGGCGTATATTAGTGCGAATTAAGAAACAGTGCAATAATAAGTGTGTGAAATATTCTGGAGGCATTTAGTGACTATAATATTAAGAATGGTACTTCAATTTAACTCGGGTCCAGTGACTTTCTTTGGTAATAAATTTAATTTTAAATTGTTTTAATGTTTTCATTTGCCATCCAAAACCACGTCCCGTGACAATATTTAAGAAATATTTATTTATATCATTTGTCAAAACGCTTCACGACAATTATTTAAAAATATTTGGAAGCACTTTTACAAAGAGGGGAGGATATATCCGTAGATAAATCATTTAAAAACGGGAAAATATTTATTTGCGAGGTTTCTGACTCCCAATGCATCCATTGGAGGATATCGCATTGGGGCATCGGGAGACTAGGCTGGCAACTTTCCAATGGATGCATTTCCTAATTAGTTTTATTCTTTCTTTCTAAGCGCGTCAACTCAAATTTGTTAGTATGTATTGTTACTATTAACGAACACACGTGTTAATAATAAATATTTTAATAATTAATCAGACGTTATTCAAGATATTATTATGAATATTTGAAAATGAATATTTCATATATGATACATTATCCAGTCATGTAATATGTGATAGTCCATATAAGATATTTAGAATTACCATAGCAGTAAAATATTCCCGCTATGGAATGTAATCAAAATTGTTACGCGATATGGGATATAAAAAATAATTAATTTAAAAATAAAGCGCTGTAAAAGTTTCATAATCTTTTCAGATCTTTTAAGTTTTTTTTTTGATAATTCTTCAATACAATAATACGATTAAAATACACTAAATTCAGTTAATTTCTGCTATTATACTAAAAAGATGTAAAAAATGTGTTTTTATTTAAAACTATCGGTTCGTACCCGGCGTTGCATGGGTTGAGGATTAAGTTTAAGAATAAGATTGTGAGGGGAAACAAAGGTTCCATTGTTTTGCAAAGCCTCTAAAAAACATGTTCCCACGTAATCTAGGCTCGGATGGATGGGGTGTCAAGGGGAGAAAATGTGGCCTATGTTTACCTCCAGGTCCTTAAGAATATTTATGCATAGTTCAGTAGCTAGGTAGGCGAAGGGATTAAAGTGGAGGGAGGAAATGTCGCCTATGTTACCTGCCGGGTTCTGAAGCATAAGTATGCAAAATTTGAGTCGAATCGGACAAACGGTGTAGATTTGTATAGAAAACAGACAGATAGACAGACAGACAGACATTGAGTTTTACAGGTATATAATATATACATATTTTTACAAGTATATAGTATATACATATATGATCAAACGCTTTATTTAAGCAAAAACAACCGAACGTAATAAAATAAAAATTGAATTCGGAAAATTTTAGGTTACTATAACTAAATATTTATCAATATTAAAAGGGTAGGTACCGGCGCCTTTTTTTTTCAAATAATTTGTGCGGGTTCGAATGGAACGCTGTGTCAAAATTACAAAAGAAATATTTGAAGAACTTAAGGAGATTTAAGATTTTGGAGAATCGAACATTAACATTTTTATTTATATAAATAAATAGTAGTGTACAAAAACATCATCGTATTCGAATGCAACGTTGTGGAAAAATTTCAAAGCAATCGGTGAAGAACATTCAGAGATAAGCGATTTTGTACGAACGAACATTTACATTTTTATTTATATAGATATAGATAGATGACAGTACTTCATCACTTACTATCCCGTACAAATGCACTTATGTGGTCTTGTTTTTCTGTACTTGTTGGTACCGTTTTTCCTTGGTACAATATCCGCTCGTAATTGGCACTAATCCCCGCCCCACCACAACGTGGAAAGGACAGACCAGCCCCACTTACAGTACATTATAATACCTACTTAAGCTTATCATTTCTCAAGAATGCACTTCAAAACTCTAACTAACATCGAGTGACTGACTACATTGAGGCTTCTTAAAGCTCATTTAAAAAGATCATTATTTTAATTACTTTATTGTGGAATACATACTTCACTTTAGTACGTACTTCACGTACTTCACTTTCGAATACGTACTTCACTTTCGCAAAGCTGTTTATTATATTGTTGTTGTTTTTATTATTTGTGTAAAATTCTTGGATTTCATTTTATTGGTTGCGCGCCCGGTATTCTATAATCTAACTGAGTCGTTATATAAATACGTTATATAAAAAACGTTATATAAAAGCAAGCCACGTATGGACTGAATGAAAAAAAATAGATTTCAATGTTGTTAAAAAGTGTTCAAAAATCATTTTTGTTCAATCTGAATTCAGTAACATAGCCTACTGTTGACATTAACGACTTAGTATCATCGTGCTATAGATAAATTGTAGATATACAGGTTCAGGCACGTGTCATTTCATTCACATTAGTTACTGGCTGTGTGATTTCAACTTATTCGCGTCCAAAGTAGAAAATACAAACCTAAATAGCCATTATTTAAATATTTTTCACACTTTACTTTTACACCAGTTTTGATATCGTCAAATGGCCACGTTTTGACATAGTATAATGCGTACTCCGCTTTATTTAAATTTATTACTATCTAACGATTTTAAGAATGTTCTTAGGTTTTCACGGCCACTCAGAATCTTCAAGTTTGTGTTTACTGGGGTATTATGCCGTGTTGTTACGACCTTTCGGGCCGACGTTTCGGATCCCATTGCAGGGTCCATCATCAGGGCTGATGTGTTGTCTTGAATGTTGGTGTTGTGGTCAGAGAGAACAACATTAATAGAGATGATGGTCTCAAATTAAAAACATCTTGGTATCCGGCGCTTCAAAGTCATTCTCGTCGCAGACTCCGCAAAGATAGTGATCAGACAACAGATGAATCATACATACAACACAATACAACACATCATGACTTCGGCACGGTATTGCAAGCCGATACATAACCACAACACCAACATTCAAGACAACACATCAGCCCTGATGATGGACCCTGCAATGGGATCCGAAACGTCGGCCCGAAAGGTCGTAACAACACGGCATAATACCCCAGTAAACACAAACTTGAAGATAACGATTTTAAGATCACACGAGAGTAAAAGATGATCATTTCTTAATTTTTGGGAGAAAAATGAAATATAGTTACGGTCAAAAATGCAACGTTTTTTAAAAAAATAATTACTTTTTCGATGAAATTTCGACTTTGTAATCAGTCGATAGCAAAGGGAGAATTCTCGCGTCCATCGCTCTGGGCTTTGCGGTGGAAGAAGACGAGGCGAAGGCGGCGCCGACGATGATCAACAGATCGTGAATTCTCAATGACGACTAATGAGATTTCAAAGCACCTCCTGGGCAGGGGCGGCCGCCACGGCCCACTTCACACAGACGTGTCCGCCAAATATTGACACGACCACCACTCCAAGTGCCAAGTGGACAAGTTTTTGAGCGCGCCCTGTGTTTATTGTGCGGGATAAGTAAATATATCGGGGTGCTTAGGCAGAGGCGCACTGCGCATTGTAAATCGACGGTGCGGCTGTTCATCATTTTTTTTTTAAATGTTTACATGTTTAAACAGCAAAATTCCAGATATTTTAAATCAAATTAGATGAATCAAAAAGTATTTGTATGTTATGAACTCGGAAATTCTCCAATCCGGGAATCTGTAATAACATAATTTTTTTGTAATCTTTCGTTAATGATGCATCTATTAATCTATCCATTTCTAAAATGGCTTTCAACATTATATTGTAATGAATACCAAAAATCTTTTAGTAGCTACACACTCTAAGTGACGTACAATTAAAATAATTATTGTTTCATTAATTCAAAAAAAATTATTTGATTAATTCGATCACGATTGATTATATAAAAATTGCCTGAGATTAGATATTTAGAGAATTAAAAAATGGAAACTAGAAAAATAATAGATCTTGCCTTTTTAAACAAAAACAATAAACGGAATTATCGACTTTCTTCATCTATTGAAATGTATCTGCTTGTGTGTTAGTGATGGGTCCGCTCTGTACTCACTACTACAATGTAGTACTACATTACATTGAAGTGCACACTTCGCACGTTTTGAAGTGTAGTGAACACTACAAACTACAAACTACAAACACCAAAGTTATTGAAAATATAAACTTCAAATAGTACACTTCATTTCAAAGCGAACACTACAAAGTACATATACTTCAAAGTTACCGAAAGCATGAGAAACATACTTAAAATAGTGAATTTTTTACGTGAAATTTTTGGGAAGTTGATGTAGATATATGAAGAAATCTCTGGAAACTGTGACAACCCCCCTCCCCCATGGTTTGAAAAATTTTGGGACCTCTGAAGAAAGTTTTGGGAAGTTGACTTAGCTAAATAAAGAAATCTCTGGAAACTGTAAACCCCCCCCCCCCCGCATGGTTTGAATTTTTTGGAATGGAATGAAAAAATCTGGCTGGCGACCTTTTTTTTTTTTTAGGTCGCTTCACTTCACTTCACTTCACTTCAATTACTTCACTTCATTTACTTCACTTCATTTCAGGTTTTTCCTTGGAAACTGCGGCCACTAACTAATTTTACAATTTCCAATGCGAAGGCTTTTTAAACTAGCAAACATGTAGATGTTTTTGCCACTAATCTTAAATAAATATTGAGTGCTTATTTAAGCGATTTTTTTATTTAATTATTTAATTATTCTACTTATTTAATTATTCTACAAACGACACCTCGATAAATATCAAGGTGTTTTATTAATTAAAAAGTTTTTCTAATTATCTTCTTGATTATTTTAACATCCTGGCTTTCATGGTGATGCCGGTGTGAACTGTTTGATGTGGTAGATCAAGTGTTCTTGGGTAATACATAATAATAATACCCATGCATAATACTACTGACACCTATTGTAGCTATGTTATTACTTTGTAAAGTAATCTTTATTGTTTGTAAATGATAAATAAAATATACTAATACTTTCATAGCATTTGATATTTATTTTCTATTTGATACACTTTTTTAAAACGTGTAATCAGTTTTATATAAAAAAAATTATGTTTTATATATTTTATATAAAACACAGTTTTATATTTTTAAAAAATACAGTAATAACGCAATATTTAAGAAATGTTTTTTTTTTTTCTAATTCATTTTGTGATAACGCTTTTACAGATAATACACAGTATAATAAATAATATTTACCTAATTATTTTATAATACACGACGAGTATATACAGAATAGTTTAAAGGAAGAACAGCTTTACTTTCACACAAGGTAGTTTCACACAGCCGTACACAGTAGATACTGTATGTATATTTATATATATAATATGTATAATAAAATATAAAATGTATAAAAAGAAGAAAATCTGCATGACTAACATTAACATAGTGGAATTTGTTACATTATGAGAAAAAAGACAAAAAAACTTGTGAATAAAACTAAATTATTATACAAATAGATACGAAAAACTTTATAATTATTTTTGACGTTGTTGCAATTCTTTGAAATGGGTCTGGACTAGTTGGGAAAAACGGGAATATGAAGCCTTGCCGACTCTTTGGAGCCCCGATCTTACTAGGACAAGGGGATGAAGATCGTGATGATGGTGTTCTGATTCTTCAAAATAATATAATCGGTTATTCTTTTAAAATAATATAATCGTACGAGCGCTCATCTGTATTCCACAACACGCAAGATTGTTTTCTCAGCAATAATTGTAAAATGACTGTAAAAGGATGTTTAACGTTTTTAAACAATTGTTTATTTATTTTTATATTACCACAATTACACTTACCTTATAACACCCCACTAGGTAAAACCAGTTCTTTTATATTTTCTATTTAATAAGAATATTATATTTTCCGGTGCTTCTTTTTTGTCTTCATTAATTGCTTCTTATTATCAGAAGTCACACTTAGTGAAAATGTTAGATTTTCGGTTCGGCCCTGCGCTGTCGCGGTGGAAGGTTGATGAGATGAGATCAATCAGACTATGAGATCAGCTAGTTTCAGTCAGTAGACTTCCTGAATATCCAACTGATATAGAAGGTTAGCCAAACCCTCCAGAATCCCGGCAATGTATTTATTTAGAAAGGTTCGTGTGTACCTGGGGCGTTTCATAAAGATAAATTAACTCATTAACATTAACTATATTTTCACATAAGTAATATCGTATATATTAAATTATACAAATAAATATTAACAGTGTTATCGAAAGGGAAGATGCAGGGAGAGAAACTATAAAATATTATTAACTATTATACACATAAAAATAATAAATATTTTAGGTGAGTTATATGCCTGAGGTAAATCTGGTGATATTATTAGCTAATTTATAAACTGAAAGCAAGCACATACTTTCCAAGATATTGGCCAAGGCCGGTGTTTTTTACTATGTTAAACCTATTTTTCAATGTTGAAAATGTTCATTAATGTTATCAAAAAAAAAGGCATTATGTAGCACACATGCTAGCTTGCGATAAATTACATTAGCTTACTGCTCTAGCGGCGAGAATTTATAAAATACTGTTAATTTGTGTAACGGTTTAATATTTTTTCTAGTTCCTGGCTTTAATAATGTGCGATTCATTTGGTCCAGGCAACCGGAGAGTGAAATGTCCGTGGGGGTGATTATATTTTCCTCAGGGTCCTGTAGTGCTCACGAGAAAATTTAGAAACCATTTTCATTCAATATAACATACATTTATACGGTGGAATGGGGGTGGAGAGACCTAAAGAGAAACTATATCAATTTTGGTTTAGATGGATCCAAGACACGTTTTTTATTAAATTTTAAATGTGATGTCCCACATAATGTATTTACATTCTTATTTAAACAATCGTATTTTTATGTGATAAAATTAATAATTAATAAATAAATCTTCATCTTCATCTTATATTTCGTAAATTTACCAGATGACACGATTTTAAATACAACATTTCATGACAGAAAATTATCCAGCTTTTAAAGTCATGTAAAATGTCTGTTAGTAATATCCCACGATTTAGTCGAACGATAAATATGTTGGTAATGAAATCTAGACGGGTGACACTATCGCATATTCTAAGTATCTGAGTCACATCAAAGGAATATCGCCACGTCCGCATTTTAATGGCGATCTTGCGCATAATCCTTACATTCTCATTCCTACACACCGCGGTAACAAGAAGGGCGTTGATTTATTGGCGTTCACGTCAATGGGGTGGCTGTCACTTCTGACGAAAAAATCTAATAATTTTGAATTTAACAAAATCGTAGCAAGAGGATGTTTTTAACTACTGAATTAATTTTTGAAAATATATTTAATTAAAAATTAAAATTTGTTTATATAACTCGTATAAAATGATACTAAAATAATAAATTTCTAACCGTAAAACCGATAAGCGATATGAAATACCTTTACAAAATACTCAATAATCGCATGGATTCTCCTGAAATTTAAACTTTAATGTCCCGCAGAAACGAACAAGAGCACCACGCCTTTTCCACTTAAATCATTGGAGAACAAACTACGGTGAAAACTGTATTATTAACAGAATTCTAGATACCTATGACACTGCCTTTGCAGATCTCGATATTTTAAATTTAAGTTATGAGCAGTTTACAAAATCCCTTACGTATAAACTCGCGCGATGACCTTCTATTTTCGATCTTCTTCCCACACATGTGAACACAAACACGAACACATAAAAACGCATACACACACGGGCACATAAAAACACACTCACACAAATTCACTATTTGGCATGTTTTTTCTTATTTTTTATCGATCCTGGTGTAATATTATTGTTTTCTTGTAATTGGCCCAAGACTCATTAATTATTGTTTTTTTCAAGATTGATTAATTATATGGCTGTAAGAAAACCAATAAATAAAAATAAATAAATAAATAAAAAAAATAAAAAAATCACAGGACACAATTGCAAACCCTGATCCGCGCGCTGTTTGACGAGTCACACTCGGCTCAGCGGCTAATCAGTGTTGTTAATGTAATTCCAGCAAATAACGGACGGACATTTGAAATTGGGATATTTAGTTGATTTTTTCAATAAGAACAAAATAATTTTGTGGTGTCATTATTAATTATATATATTAATAAATTACTACTCCTTAATAGTCCCTAATTAGGTAAATGCATGTGAAAATTTATCCGCATTCACAGCGTTATTTTTAATAATATATTTTAACCATCTATTGTTTATAAGTTTTTATAAAATCAATGTAAAACTGGTTGGTTGGAAGAAATTGGCAACTGGCAAATAAACCTGCCATTATAGTAGTATGTATGCAAATAGTTAATAAATACATGTAAACCTTTTTATTTTTCTTGCCTTTGCTGTCCTAACTACTTAAAATCACTCATACCAATTTGTACTTTTATGCCAGCACAAGAGTAAAGCTGACTTTGGAGGCGGCCTTATATCTCAGACTCTAATCTTTCTGAAATCACAAACATCAAACATCCCACCCATCCTAGGAAAATAAAATCCATCGTGAGACATATAGAGAGGGATTTATAACTAAGGGATTCGAAATTAAAGTAGATAAGTTTCTCTCAAAATCTAAAAAATCTTGTTTACTCTATGAAATTCTTCGTTAATATCAAATTAAAAATGCAATATATCTACCTAATTGTATATTTCAAAGCACTTGCACATTGCAATGCACTGACAATATTTAACTCGGATAAATCTTACAAAAATGTGAAAATATTTTTTGAAATCCAATTTTTGAATTCCTGTCTCTCCAATTTATAAAGTACAAGCGGCTTGTTAGTTGCCCTGCTGTCTTCTCCACTACTCAGTCAACCTTTTTGAGTTCATTGTGAAATAAAACTACCAGATGCACTAATGTAATAAAATTTTCAAAAACATGACGTTGATTAATTTTTAAATATTAATCCACGAATGTAAACACAACCTTTCGTTTGATTAAATATTAATATTTATATAATTAATAAAAATGTAGATACTTTATTTTCGACACTTATTCATTGAAGATATCAACATGTTTGAGGACCAATGGTCCTTTCATCGGGATAAAATGTTTATTAACAAATTAAAAATAAAAAATCGAAGCACAGACAGTAAAAATAAAAACATATATATTTGTGAAATGAATAATAAAAAACTAACCCATAAAAACTAAGTTTTTATTATACTCCCTTTCTTTTTAAAATATAACAACAATTAAAGACGAATAAAACATAGAACATAACACGTAACTTACAGTAATTTAATATATTTCTAAAATGTCGGATATTTTGAGCTTTGATAAGACACTTCATGCTTTGAAGATGAAATTCTAAAAACATTTGTCAGTCAATTTAGATTTTCGAAATTCGTAGTGAAGTACCTATTATGTATACCGACGGATTAATTCAAATTTAGAAAATATTCCTCTACGTTATGGGGCCGCCGTTGTAAGTAATCAAACTTTGGTAATGATTCAAATTTGAAAAAACCATTAAAATTTCTAAAAATCCGAAATTATACTATAATTATTAATTTTTTTAACGATAATTTGATAGATCTTCTTGATCGTTGCCACGAGTTTGTTTGCAATGTTTCAGCTCGATTGGATCACGGGAAAAGGGTTAAAAATCGATCGAAAGTTTTTTCGTCAGATAAGCAGACAAGACGACAAGTAGACAAGCAGACGCTACGAGTTAAAAGGAAGGGAGTAATTAAGTACTTAAGTGAAAATTAATTTTAAAGATGTAAAAAGGACTTGATTATTTTTTATTTTACAATATTAAATTTACTATTAACGCTTATCTATATTCCAAAATTTCTAATTTATCAAACTGTAATTCTGTATAATTTTAATGTAAAATTTGTAAACACTTATTAATATCAAAATAATGATCCATAACCAAAACATGATTGGCATATCTCCGAATAATTATACATATTATTGCTACTTAAAAGTTGAAATGTTCTTTAATTCTAACATCAAAATTTTCTACAATTTGTTCCTATATAAAAATAATTACAAACATTACAAACCAATTTATAAACACCCAATTTTTTAAAGAATCACCTTATCCTTATTTTTTAATATGTATTTTTAAATTTATTATTAGCACAGAAAGCTGGTTTAATGGAATTCGGGATTTTTTAAAGTTTTGATTTTGAAATTTGATTATTGATATCTCCATTGCTTTTCAATATCAAATATAGAAGGGTTAACAGAAGATTTTAAAAACTTATTCTAATACTTTTTATATAACATATTATCTATTAATTTTATATCAAAACCACTAACTATTTAACGCAATCCGTTTAATAATATTCAATTCGATATTAAAATTATCTACAGATAATGGAACAATCTACTAAGCTTAGAATAAATAAATTGATTTGTAATGATTACTTTATGATTTTAGAATACACAGTTATTATGTTGGTAGGAAAATAATTTCGGTTTCTGTTTCTAATTAACAATTCTCTTAATGAAATTGTCACCAAGAGAGTTGTTAATTATTATTAGAAACGTGTCTGGATACAGGTGAATATTTTTTTAAACGAAATTTTCGGTCTGCATTTTGATAATATCAACTTTGGTTTTATTATTATCAATTGGTTTTGGTATTATTATTATTAATTGCTGTGAGTAAATAAAACAACTTAAAATTACGTGACATGGAACGCAATGTGAAATGGGAGTTGCAAAAATTTCGACATAGGAAGAATCGTGAAGATAGATCGAAGACGTCCTACTTCAGTTGATAACGACTGACTGAAGGCATTAGCTAGGCCACAAGTACGTGCAACATTTCAAAAATTAAGTGGTTCAATAGTTCTGGATTACTTAAAATAGCTTGGAAAATAAAAATAATATTGAAAATGGGTGCCGCACGATCTGAACAAAAACAAAAAAATTGTTTGTATTTTCCTGCCAATCTGATGAATAACAGATTATATAAGAACAAGCATAATATTTTCACTCATTTTACGATACAAGAGAACACAGTTATGATATGAAAATCTTCAGCCATCATAATGACATTATTATACATTTAAATGCAAAATAAGTTGCATTTGAAATAGTTGGAAAGTGGTCGAAAGCATTGAAGGGCCTTCAGCGCCCTTTTAACTTTGTCATTCTCACTTTACATGAGAGAGCACGGGCATTATCCTTGGCTTTACCCAACCGAGTTTCTCCAGGGTATGCTTGGCTACAATAGTCTAGAGACTAGAAGGAATGTGAATTTGATTACACATTTTTATCGATTGTTGCGCGGTATGATCGATAATCCTGAAATTATGCAGAGCATTGGTTTGTATGTTCCTGATAATTACATTAGACATCGTCAGCATAGTTTGTTTCTCATTCCAATATACAGGACCAACCTGCCGATGGTTATGCCTGTTGGAAGAGCCACAGCTATGCTGAAAAAAATCGCTTTGGGTATTGATATATTCCATGTGTCTGAGGGGGTTTTCCGAAGCGGGATTCTCCTACACCTTTGACCAGAGTTTATGTTATTTTTAATTTATTAAATATTTTTATTTTGATATACACTTCTTAATATTTATGCCTTAAACACTTTGTTTGTAATGCACATATTATTAAATAAATTAAATTGAATTGAATCGAAATTGAATAGTTCATGGTAATTTAGAGGAATCGTATTATTGGCCTAATTTTTTAATATCTTGTTTTACAATAAAGTATTGTTTAACTTATTATGAATAATTTATTAAATTTTCCCAATAAAATAAAGCAAAATATGCTAAAAACTATTTTATTTATTTCGCACGAATTATAGTTAAGGTGCATTTTCAACTGTATAAATTGTGACGCGTGACTTACTTGTTCTATTGAAATGACTTCTTTAATTTTATTTGGGAATAATAAATAGTTACAATTGACGCCCCGAAATAAAACCCCAAAAATCATCGCCCCGATGCTCCAAGTGTCAAATTTAAATTGCCATCGCTTCGGACAAAGCCGCTGTCGTGTCAAGGCAAGTATTAGCCGAGCCGTCATATGAATAATGAGCCCGGAGTGAGAATGTGAGGTCACGCTCCGATCTCAGCGCGGCCGACCCACAGCGGGTGAAGCGACGAGACTGCGTCCAGGAACCGCAGATGGCCGCTGATGAGGACCGAATTAAAGGAGGGCATTTTGTAATTTATGCCAGCCCGCCTGGCGCGGCGCGTTACCACTTACCTACAATATAATACTTATTATTTATTCCTGGCGACTGCTAAGCCATGAAAAAGTACCAACGAGACTAAAATATAATAATTCGAAATACCAACATCTGTAGTTGAATAGCCAAACACGATACGTGCGATTTTTTAAATTTTACAGAGACCAATTGTATACTAAGAAAAATTATAGTTTAAATTTACAAGCCATATTTTTCGCCCTAGCTTGCAAGACCTAGACACGTACTGTTTTGTTATCTTGAAGTTCACACAATTTTACAAATAAGGTCAATTTTTCAGCCTTGTTACAACTACAAATATGTTATTACTGGCCGTATACCCGTATTACCGTATATAAGGGTAACCCGAGCCGCGCGCTAATTGACGTATCGCACTCGAGCACTCGGGCCTCACTAGCGACTAGTCATCATCAATGTTATTGTTGTAATTCCAGACTAATTCCAGCGAGTGACGGACAGACAGACATTCAAAATTAAGGTAGTTGATTTGCACAAAATTGGTATATATTTCTGAATTCAATTAGAATTGATATACCCTTGCCAACATCACATCCCATTTTCAGACGGTTAAAATTCATTAAAGATGATGGAAACTTTCAAGTCTTCAAAACATGAAAAAAATTGCAAGCCTTGGTATGTCAATAAAAACAAAACATCTTTAAACGCTAGATATTTAGACCACTTCGAATCTACGTGCTTTATGATTTTTTATTCGTTTATTCGTTTATTCGTTTATTCGTTTATTCGTTTATTCGTTTATTCGTTTATTCGTTTATTCGTTTATTCGTTTATTCGTTTATTCGTTTATTCGTTTATTCGTTTATTCGTTTATTCGTTTATTCGTTTATTCGTTTATTCGTTTATTCGTTTATTCGTTTATTCGTTTATTCGTTTATTCGTTTATTCGTTTATTCGTTTATTCGTTTATTCGTTTATTCGTTTATTCGTTTATTCGTTTATTCGTTTATTCGTTTATTCGTTTATTCGTTTATTCGTTTATTCGTTTATTCGTTTATTCGTTTATTCGTTTATTCGTTTATTCGTTTATTCTTTTATTCGTTTATTCGTTTATTCGTTTATTCGTTTATTCGTTTATTCGTTTATTCGTTTATTCGTTTATTCGTTTATTCGTTTATTCGTTTATTCGTTTATTCGTTTATTCGTTTATTCGTTTATTCAATGTTACAATGTTACAATGTTACAATGTTACAATGTTGCAAAGTTTACAAAGTTTACAATTTATTCAATGTTTATTCAATGTTACAAAGTTTACAATTAGTGTTTACAAAATTAAATTAAGCTTTTTTCATTGTTGCTGAGAGTCTTGGCAGCAAGTAAACACTACAATTGATTTGATGCCCTGCCTGCTACACTAGTAGTTTACTGTATTATAGCAGACAGTGCTCTTCCAGTAGTATAATGTTCAAGAAATTAAATTTGAAAAGCACAAAAAATTGTAATTATTGCAGCGTGTATGTACCTAATCTAATTTTTTTTATAAAATTGTGTTAAAACGCCTAGCTGAACCTGTAAATTAGATTAAACAAGAGATTTGGCGTTAAATGATTATATGACTATTTTGCTGACTAGCCTATTAGTAAGGCTTTAAGAAAAGATTAAATCATTCCAAAATCTGGGAATCACAAATTACGGTAAAATCATTCACGGCATCCTACGTTGTAAACTCAATACCACCGTGATGCCTGTCGTGACAATGTAAAAAAACTAATTTGATCTGTCAGGATAAATTCTTCTCACAACATGCGACCACAACATATGACTTATATAGAAATATCCTCATGCAGCTGGTACGGAATGTCGAGTGCAGTGGTACGGTGGAGTTTTATCATTTTAGTAGGTACACCCGCCAGATTAATCTGTCTGTTTTTATCTCCCGTTTACATAAAAACCGCCCCGTTATGATGAATTCAAATAAATGACGGCAATTTGAATGGAACAACAAAAAATAGCGAGGATGAGAAGCGAGAGAAACGTGGCTATTATTATTATTTGCGCAGGTAGGTAAATAAAGAAGAACATCTCGAATAAACGATGACACGAACGTAAACACAACGGTGAAAAGTGTTTGTCCGCCATTTTGAGGTGCTTTTCATAATGGCCGTCAGGTGCAGTCGGTGCCATTATTACGGAAACAGAAAATCGCAAACAAAAGATTGAAAATAATCATTTATATCTTTATAAATGCATACAATATGATAAAAAAATACAAATAATCCAAATGCTGTAAAATTAACTAAGAAAATCCCAGGATCAGTTCCATATTGCTTGTTTACAAATATAAAAAAAATGGTTTGCTTTTTCTTTTCTGTGAAATAGATAACACAAAATATTTATCTTCAAATGTGAAATCGCACGTTTATGTTACAACTGGCTCGCGAATAGTGGGCTGAAACAGGAAATATGCGTCAACAGTAAGCAATAACACTTTAACATGGCACATTCATATTTCTCCGTCCCAAACATCGATTAATTAAATATGACAAGGAAAAAAATAAAGAAAATATATTTAAGCTGTCAAGATGTTTTTTTTGTGTTGTTCTTAAGCCATGTATTCACTAGGGGACAAATCGCGAAACATTCCGCTCGGCATGTTGCATCAACATCTACGCTCATGTTTCGGGGACAATGACGCAGTCATTTGACGTGTACACACCGGGACTCGCATATCTTGTCGCGGAAACGTCACCGGATGATGTTATGTTATGACAGCTGCAGTATCTCATTTGGCGAAAACGGGGTTCCGCGCAATTCGAAATATTTTTTTGGGTAGCAATTTCAAATTAACAAGGTTTTACTGTAGTAAATTGAATATTATTAAAAACAAGGTCCTTTTTGCAAATAATTATTGTTTTCCACACGTCACGGAAATGTCGCCCTATGAGGTTATGATGACAACTGCGTATCTGTTTATGTTAATGAGTTTATCGAAACGTAAGAGGAGAAAAACGAGAAGATTGCGAAATTATTTACTGCAAAGAGAAAGAAGGACGGACATTCTATGCGATCTTCGATCGATACAGCTCGATGAGTTCAAGAACAATTTCGTTTCCCCACACTGTCATCTTGACAGATACAGCGCATGCGTATTCACTTGTAAACATACCACGTGGTACTGACGCTCCGCGTAATGTTGCAGTGAGCTCGCTCGGGTACCGTGCGCATGGCAACGTTGTCACGGCACGTAGAAATGCCGCGCTATGCGTTGTGCGCGCCGTCGCGGAACAATGCACGACGTTGCAACGTCACGTAGACTCTATGCCGCGCGTGCTGTTGAGGGACAATTTGTCCCCTAGTGAATACATGGCTTTAAACTTGCGAGAGATCTTTATTGCGTCGGACAACACCGGCGCGCGTGCAGTCACGTGTCCGACCATCATCGACCGTTATACACAAGGCATTCAATAAGGAAATTTTGTAATAATTCAACTTATTATAATGTATATTGAATGTAAAGTACTTCTATGTGAAATATCCTAGGATACAAGTTAATTCAAATGTTCGATACTATTTTTACTCCCTTTATATTAGCTCGTGGCTCTGCTTGCTTGCCGTCAACAAAAACTTTGGATCGATTATTGACCCTTTACCCGTAATCCAATCGAGCTGAAACTTGGCAAGTAGACTCGTGGCAACGATCAAGAAGATCTATCAAATTTTCGTAAAAAAAATAATAATTACAGTATAATTTCGGATTTTTAGAAATTTTATTGGTTTTTTCAAATTGGAATCATTTGAAAAGTTTGATTACGGCGGCGGCGGCCCGATAACGTCGCGGAATATTTTCTAAATTTGTATTACTCCGTCGGTAGGCTTAATAGGTACTTCAGTAGAATGTCGAAAATCTAAATTGACTGACAAATGTTTTTAGAATTTAATCTTCAAAGCATAAAGTGTCTTATCAAAGCTCAAAACATCTGACATTTTAAATATATATTAAATTACTGTAAGTTTAGTGTTATGTTATATGTTTTAATTCGTCTTTAATTGTTGTTATATTTTACAAATAAAGGGAATATAATAAAAACTTGGTTTATATGGGTTACTTTTTTACTCCCTTTATATTAACTCGTGGCGTCTGCTTGCTTGACGAAAAAACTTTGGATCGATTTTTAACCCTTTTCCCGTGATCCAATCGAGCTGAAACTTTGCAAGCAGACTCGTGGCGACGATCAAGAAGATCAATCAAATTTTCGTTAAAAAAATTAGTAAATTTTGGAATTTTATAATTTTTAATGGTTTTTTCATAAAACTTACAAAGTTGTATGAAAATATTGCAACGCGCCGCCCAATTTTGAAGCTCAACGCGTAGGTTAAGCGCCAAACCAGTTTCCATTAGTAAATGAGAAAGGGAGTAAAATAAAAACTTGGTTTTTATGGGTTAGTCTTTTTCAAATTTTTGTATATATCACTAACTTGTATATGTTTAAGCAAATAAATGAGTAATCAACATTTATCCCTCTCTTGACGAGATCATGGCTAATTATCGTGGTCCTACCGTCTGCTTCTAAAAAAAACTGCTTTTCTTCACTCTTCACGACCCTGGGCTTTATAGATAGACGAGCAGCGAGGCTCTGGTCATGACTCTTCGGACTGAGTCTATCTGATTGGAAGTTATCCTTCTGCCCTCTGACTTAGTGAATTTCTTCAGGACGTCTCCCTGTTCGTGTCGTTTAAGGCCTTTCTTTATTTAGCACGGAGTTCCTGAAGGAAATAGCTATTCGTTCATCTCTCAGTCCATGGTGCATGTAGCTACAGTGTTTGAATACCCCCATTCCGCATGACGCTTTGCCGCGAGGAAAAAGCCCGCAGCTCTCCCAGATACCGCCTTCACGTGAGCAAGGAAACAAAGTCGCGAAATAAAAATATATATTAGGTTAGGTTAGGTTAGGTTCTATTTTTTTTTTGTACTGGAAATTATCCATGTACAGTGATATTTTTGATGTAATTATGTTACAATAAAATTGATAGGGCGCCCACAAAATAAAATAATTAAAATTAAAAAACAGCTTTTTAATTTCATTTAATTTTATATTTTTGATTCGCGCGACAATGTTGGCGTGGCTTTGTTGTCGCAGCATTGTTGGGATTATTTTGCGCTGCTTTGTCGGCATTGGCTTGTTGGGTGCCCTCGAATACGTCGAACATTATTTCCATCTCAGGATCAAAGTTTTGACTCCATACAAAGCTATGGAGTATTCACTCAGACTTTTACGAACCTTGAAATAGAGTACTTCTTATAATTTTTGGTCAGCTTCGACATGGTGGTCATATCAAATCTCCTTCGTACCTCGCTTTCGTATTCTCCATATCTTAAAATCTCAGAAAGTTTTAATTACCAATCTGTTCTTATCGATCTTCATTAGTCCTACAAGTATTTTTATTTTGCTTCCGTTTATTTCGATATCTATAACCAATATCATAATGTACACAAATAATTATAACGATCTTAAAAGAAACTCAATTCAAAGTTAAATGGAAAAGCTATCAAAATCGAAAACATGGAAAGCTGCTTTTATAAATAAAATACACTTCAAACTTTCTTGTTCCTCGTTTACAGTATTGCTGAGCTTCCGTTTCCTTTATTACGACGGTTTTTGCGTAAGTATACTAATAGGTGAAGTTTTTCCTATAATTCTAGTACAATGCCTTCGCAGCACAACAAATTTCCTTTATTCAAGAACGGTTTCGCGTTAAAAAGTACTTGGCGAATGCGAACCTCGCTTCGGCAATCCTCAATAGAAAGAACTTCAACGACCATTCTGCACTCAATATAAGTTTTTTCGCGGAGATTCTTATTATAACGCTGGCGTGGAACTGTTTTGTTCCCCGCTAGTCCGGATGGCTCATTCATTCTTATTCTTTGATGGGATATAATCACAGTTCCGAATGAGCTCTCCCATCCAATCATAACCATCCCCTTTTGACAAATTTTATCCCCATATCTGCTCTTTGGACTGAGCCTCACTCACTTTATATTCATATTTTACTTTTGTGCAGGATGTGGGGATTCAATTGGGTTAGTTTGTATGCGTAGTAGTAATATACATTTATACAAATAAAATACATTAAAAAATATTTAATGGTCATAATTACTTTTGGTGTACATACATACACAGACCGAATTCTCTAATGCACCGTTTTTTTCGATATATTTACGTTTTTTATATTTGCTGACGCCACAGATGCGTGATATACATAGCGTTAGGAATATCATTGTGGAGAGAAATATACGGTTTGTCGTTTTTCATACTTTTAGGAATATATATTTTTAGTTAATAGCATTTAAAGTGTGGGTAGTTTTATATTTATAATTGTACTCTTTATGAGTAAAGAATGAAGAAATTAGGAAAGGCTATGAAGTGAAAGGCTATAAAGAATTAAAAAGGGGTCGCCCACATGCTTTAGGCATGCCGGATGACTAAATGAGCAAAGAATGGCAAGAAAGATATATGACGCAAGTTTTGATGGCGGCAGAAAAAGAGGGTGACAGCGAAAGACGTGGCATGACCAGATTAACCACACACTGGAAGATGTTGATTTTTGGAGCCTCAAAATTGTCGAGCTTGCGTGCGAAGATGTATGAATATGGATGAGGCGAGAATTGTATGTCAGGAGAGAAAAGTGTGGCGCTTTATTCTCTCTGCCTAACCCCTCGAAAAAACAGCGTGATGATATGTTAGTTATTTCAAGATTGAGAAACCTATAATTGCAAGCAATTAAGACAAATTTTGGCTTTTACCTAAGAATTCGTGAAGACAAAAATATATAGATACATATTATAATATAACTAAAATATAACTAAAATCTTGTAATATGAATGCGCTACAAATGGTGTAAGTATTGTACATATTTTCATTACCAGCTTAAAAAAAACAAACGGCGAAATCGTATAAAGTAGCGAAAAGTACAGATTGTTATAAATATATGCAGATTATATTTAATATGTAGAAATATTATATACAATAAATAAAAATGGTCACTCTTTAAAAATAATGTATGTAAAGAAAAATATAATTTTCTTTATTTTGAAACAAAGCCAAGGTGGCTCTATGTGGCGTAGACTGTCTATGGTCTTTATTATCTATGGATAGTAGAAACCATTGTTAAAATAATCTATGAGTGATGATAGAGAAATTCAATAAGATTAGTTTCAATAATAAAAGGTGATTGCTATCGTAATTGTCTATAAGGAACCGGCATCATAATTAGTAACATTAAATGTCGTTTCTTTCTTTACAGGAAATTTTTTTTGCTAGATACCTAACTACCTTTCATTATGTAAATCTTATAAGATTGACAAAATAAATCTTTCTTTACAGAGATACTCAATTGTGTTATAATGACGGTTAAATTTCCAGCAAAGTTCTTCAAATAGAAAGAATGCGCAAGTTTTTTGACTATCATAGAGATCTTTAAAGACTGAGAGACAAATTTCCTTAAAAAAAGTGTGATTTAATAATACTGAATACCGATTAAGACTGAAAAAAATATTCCTTATAAATTTATTTAAGTTTTACAGTGATAGATAGTTTGTCTACGCTAATTTATGACAATGACTTAAGATTCCTTTAATATTAACCATGATGTGATAAAAAGTTGTGTAGTACTATAATAGCACATTTAATTAAAAACGGTGATTGAGTAAGACTGAAACGTTACGATGTAAAATATTAATTTAAAATGGCTGTGATGCCATTAATGAAGATTTTCATTCGTCAAAACGAATATAGGAGGAAATAAAGCGAAAAGAAAATTCAAATGGAGATAAAGAAATATTTTTAGAGATTTTCGACAAAGATATTTTTCTAAACATGTTTCATTTTCAGTGAATCAATTATTTAATTACATGATGGTAAACATAATTTACGAAGAATGGGAGAAAAATAAAAACTTGGTTTTTATGGGTTAGTTTTTTACTCCCTTTATATTTAACTCGTGGCGTCTGCTTGCTTGATGAAAAAACTTTGGATCGATTTTTAACTCTTTTCCCTTGATCCAATCGAGCTGAAACTTTGCAAGCAGACTCGTGGCGACGATCAAAAAGATCTTTCAAATTTTCGTTAAAAAAATTAATTACTATAGTTCAACTGACTAAGTTGTATGAAGAGACTGCGACGCATCTGGTAGACACTAAACCTATTATAGTATAACTGATTATAGTATAATTTTGGATTTTTGGAATTTTTTTAGTACTTATACTGCCTTTCGTAGCGTCGCTCGACCGAAGCCCAACGCGTAGGTTAAGCGCCAAATCAGTTTCCACTAATAAATGAGAAAGGCAGTATAATAAAAACTTAGTTTTTATGGGTTAATTTTTACTCCCTTTATATTAACTCGTGGCGAGTGACTGTTTGACGCAAAAACTTTGGATCGATTTTTAACCGTTTTCCCGTAATCCAATCGAGCTGAAACTTTGCAAGCAGACTCGTGGCGACGATCAAGAAGATCTATCAAATTTTCGTTAAAAAAAAATAATAATTATTGTATAATTTTGGATTTTTCAAATTTTTAATGGTTTTTTTATACAACTTACTAAGTTGTATGAAAATATTTCGACGCATCTGGTAGACACGAAAACTGATAAAATAATAATTTTGGATTTTTCGAAATTTTTTATCCCTTTCGTAGCGTCGCCCGACTCGAGCCCAACGGCTAAGCGCCAAACCTGTTTCCACTAGTAAATGAGGAAGGAAGTATAATAAAAACTTGGTTTTATGGGTTAGTTTTTTTAAAATATTTTTTTTCATTCGTTTGCAAATTTTTAATTCTTGTAAATATTGCTTTGTAATCCATTGAACACTATTTTAATATTAGGTCCTTACATATGAAATTGGCGTTTTGCCGTACTGGCAAATTTGATCTCAAATATCTTCTCTTTGGTTAGGAATTCCAAATCCAAATTTATATATATATTTACTCATGTATTTGTGTTTTGAAAATTATAATTCATTTGTTTTTTCCTCATTTGTTTTTTTCTTTGTGTCACTCAGTTTACAAAATGAAAAACTTGAAATATCGCGTTATTTACGAGTACGAGTTCCACCGTGGCACCAGTGCTGCAGAAACGGCTTGAAGGATTAATGATGTGTATGGCGACGGAGCCGCAAAAGAAAACACAGTGCGTTTTTGGTTCCAACGTTTTCGTTCTGGAAATTTCGACTTGCAGAACAAGCCCCGTGGACGGCCGGAGACCAAAGTTGATAATGAAGAATTGAAGGCTATTGTGGAAGCGGATCCATCGCAAACCACATCCGAGTTAGCTGCAGGCTGCGGTGTTAGTGATAAAACTGTTTTAATCCACTTGAAGCAAATTGGTAAGGTGAAAAAGCTTGAAAGGTGGTACCTCACGAATTGAGTGAAGCAAATCAACAAACGCGCGTTGACTGCTGCGTTGCATTACTCAACCGGCACAATAATGAAGGGATTTTAAATCGAATCATTACCTGTGATGAAAAGTGGATCCTGTACGATAATCGGAAGCGCTCATCGCAATGGCTGAACCCTGCCGAACCAGCCAAACCATGCCTCAAGCGAAAATTGACTCCAAAATAGTTACTTGTGAGCGTTTGGTGGACTAGTGCTGGTGTCGTTCACTACAGCTTTCTTAAATCTGGCCAGACGATTACGGCAGATGTCTATTGTCAGCAACTGCAAACCATGATGGAAAAGCTAGCTGCTAAACAACCGAGGCTGGTTAATCGCTCTAGGCCACTGCTGCTTCATGATAACGCTAGACCACACACTGCACAACAGACAGCTACCAAATTAGAGGAGCTTCAATTGGAATGTCTAAGACATCCACCGTACTCTCCGGACCTTGCCCCAACAGATTACCATTTTTTTCGAAATTTGGATAGCTTTTTGCAAAGGAAAAAATTCAACTCCGATGGGGCAGTCCAAATCGCCTTCAAAGATTTTATTGATTCCCGTGCGAATGGTTTTTTTAGTAAAGGGATCGATGAACTACCTATGAGATGGCAAAAGTGCATAGATAGCAATGGTACATACTTTGATTAAATAAATATATTATAATAAAAAAAAAATCGGCTTTATGTTCCTCCCATACTAAACGTCAATTTCATATGTAAGGACCTAATATAATGATTTTACCAATTTAAAAATTTGCGTGAAAATATCTCTCTTTGTAATTGATTAATCTTTCAAACTTTTACAGAAACATTCTTAATTATAATTTGTATCCACTATAACACTGAGCATCTACGCAATCTTATTATGTACTTTATGTTTTAAATATTTAAACTAAACTAAACTTAAATATAAGGGTTTTGTAGACAATATCTTTCAACAGATAATTCAAAAAAAAAATGTAACAAATAATCACCTTTTCATATATTTTACGTAAATTTCAGGAATTTATTAATAAAATATTATTTTTCAACTCTAATATTCACGTATTTATGTCACAAAAAATGTGTTAGAATATTTTATTTCACCGGTGGTTATTATTTATCGTAACTTTCCGTTCCCAATCATGCGGAACACTCAGAAACTTGTTCAGCACAGCAAAAATATTGGAACGTCGTGTAAGACGCATGTAACAACACCGGTTAAAAGAACTTGCTACAAAGAAGCGAGCGTAATTTAAGCATCGCGGAACGTTGAACATGTTATATCTCATTTTACGGCGTAATGATCTATTCAGGAGCTACTCTTCGCGAAAGCGAACTTTTTTCCGTGAACACCGTGCAGACCTGCCCACATATCCTCTCGCGTGATTGTCTTGTTAACACTTTCCTCATTCGCCGTGCGAAACCAAGTTTCCGTCGCGTCCGATGAAACTATTCTCACCACTGTACCGAAAGATAGCTTATTTTAGTCCTTGAACAGCAAACCCGTGACACGACATGATTGACAAACACATCGTTGAAATTTCTTCACCGTCACTTTCTAATTACAAGGAACGAAAAAAATAAAAATAAAAGTATAATTCATCACACACTGTTATGTTAAAAAAAATACTGCCTGAATAGTGCGAATAAATAAAAAAAGTTTAAATTAATCAATGGTTTTTGGGAGTCATGGCATAAAAATAGAGTAATATGTGCATTATTTACACAAGGATTGATACATTTATTATTATTATTATTACTGGTACCTCTTTCGGAATTATCTTATACGTAAATTGTTTTCGTAATATCAATATTCCGCGTTCGTATTCCGGTCGTAGCCAAATATTTTTTCGCAAGATTATTTCGCAGTTTACTCGCACTTCCCATGGATCGGCCGTAGCCATTCATGTCAATCGTGTATATTTTTTTATATATTTAAACAAGATATATTTTTCAGAATATTTTGAGTTTGTTCAAATCTTTCAGAACAGTGCTGGATTTATGTCACAGAGACATTATTAATCAATTAATGTATATTATAGATATCTCACAGAGACGAAACTGTATTAATTTAGGGGAATGAAAATGGCTTTGTACAGGCCGCATGGAAAAGGCGCTTACAACTCATATATGAAAGCTTCACGCAATTTGAACATATATACAACTTCCAAAAAATGAATAAGCATGGTATATTCTATCATGGGTGGAAATGGCGAATGTTACAATTGTGTAAAGTGATCACTTAAGCCAACCAATAAAAAGACAGGTCATAAGTCCTGTTACACCCAAATGACTTCTATACCTACTTTCCCATAATTAATACAGTTTCGTCTCTGTGAGATATCTATAATATACATTAATATATTTTTCAACTAGGCATTGCGTATATAGGATGCAAATCTATGTTGGTTGTTCATGTATTGCCCACATTTGGACAAACTCTGTTATATTGACAAATCTCAACAATTTCAAAGAAAACTTGTATAACAGACTATTGAATATGCATAATTCTGTAAGATTTAAATAAAAAAAATTACCATGGACGGTAAACCTTTCAAATATGTATTATTTAGACAAACTGTAGGGTAAACTTTGAAACACTTACCTACATCAAAACTAATCCAAGAATGGTCATCTACAATTGACTCAGAAGATGCAGAAGTATGTTCTGGAATTTTCGAAAACACCCTCCTAGAACATAAATTAATCTATTTTCCCTAAAACAAGTCGAGCAAAATCCAAATGTAGATTAATTAAACCGAGGACAGGTAGCACAAGAATTGATCGCAACGATCGGAAACAAAGAAAAAAATAAAAATCTAACAAAAAATACCCAAACGATAATAAATTTTCTTTTTTCTTTAAGAAGTACAGAAACAAACGTACTCTTCTAATACGACAAACGAAAGAAAAATTTCAAATATTCTTAGATTTCCACGGCCCTTCAAAATCTTCTGGTTATTCTAACCACAAGTTTGTGTTTCGACACGGAATTGTAAGCCAATAACATCAATTCTCATCACAACACATCAGCCCTAATAATGGACCCTGCAAGAGGATCCGAAACGTCGGCCAAAAAGGTCGTAAAAACACGAAATAACACCCCAAAAACCACAAACCAGACAAAAGTCTTTAAAGAGTGATATTAAAAACGTTTTTTGAAATTTTATTAATGAGATTTGCAAAAAAGGTAATCCAAAAGAGTACAAAATCGAAAATACATCCATTGGTTTTGAAGAACACCCTGAACAATGTGCAAACTTTTTTTAAAGAAATTTTTAGCAACATTTGCAAAATAATGGTTTGCAATTGTTGCTAAAAATTTAGGGGCCTTCAATGTAATAAATTGTCTGTAGAAAAGGTGCAGACACTGTTATTTAAGTGATTTCGATAGATCCAACAACAAATCATTTAATATTTTCCACGAAAACAACACACAAAACACACTTCAGCAATCCTTGCGTCGCAAAAAAGGTGTTAGAGTGAATGAAATGTTTGTAAGTGTGTATATTAATAATAATTACCTAGTACAAGGTGATTGAATGTGAATTCTTTGTTTTGTATTTGATATTGTTCTGCATTATGTGATAGGTACGTCACAATGACAATACCCCCAACATACACGAAAAATAGTTTCGCATCTGAATTGGGTGCTTAGTGTTTCTTGGTGTTTAGGTGTTAACGTCCATAATCATACATTTGTAATATTTGAAGTATAATTATCTAACATTACAGTGAGATATTGTGTTATAAAAAATAAATCAATTAATAAAAAAAAGTTCAATGAATTAAACAAAAATATGCACTGCGTATTCCCACACTACCAGAATTTTCCTTCCGTCACATAAAACTGATAAAGTAGATTTAAAATCATTCGGTGTGTACAATAAATCCGTCGCAAAACATGGAATAATATTTAATTAATTTTGTGGAGTAAAATTTGCAACTACTACTGGTACTAGCATGTCCCCAAAGCATGCATATCTCCATGAAATAGTTTTAAGTGTTATGGTATTATTTTGTTTGTTCTATTATAGCGTAACTTAATTCAATTTGTAATGTGGTAAATGTGAAAATTAAAACCTGATTAAAATCATTTTAGTTAATTCATATTCATTAGTTTTACTTGACATGAATAAAATATTATTGGATTGTAGGCATTTAAAATACAAAAGTTTGTAAATATCATATAATGGATTTTACATTGCTGACATACACATTTTAGTTTTCATTTCGAAAATTGTCGAGGCCTTTTATGACGTAAGAAGAAACGTACAATAAACATCGTGAAGAATTATCATCTTGCAAACGTGACAGGATTTGTGTGGTAAATATTTACAAGGTGTTAATATTACGCATTAAAAATATATCTTTTTTTTCCAACTAAACGTCGTTCGTGTTAATCGAATCTATACCTATAAAACTCAGTCTGTCTGTTCTCCATACAAATCTACACCGTTTGTCCGATTCGATTCAAATTTTGCATACTTATGGTTATGGGTCTAGGCGGGCACGGGGCCTTGACCCCCTCCCCAGCAAATATGCTGTGGGTGTATGTTAAGATTTAATAATCAAAAGAAAACTATTATTTCATATAAAATCACGGGCTTTTATAGAATTCCTTCGAACAAACTGTTCCCCGAGACCTTGTCTATTTATTCATAAAGAAGTTTCACTTCATTTTTTTTATTGTAGATAATAAAAATATGTATTATTTTCCCACGGAATTTATATGGATAGGTTCACGCACGTTGTAGACGAATCCATTCAACTTAAGAAAAATTTTAATATAAAGCGTTTATAATTGTTAATTTCGGTATTATTTAACTCTGTGTCGGTGGTGTAACGTAGGTCTACATGTCATAGAAAATATTAAATATCTACCTTATATACACAAACTAAAACTAAAAATCATCGAATAGACATTTTCACACCAAAATGACTAAATTAAATTTTTACGAATGTACGGATTTTTTAATGAAAAAATATTTATTCATTACGCTCGTATTTTCAGTCAGTGTGTAAAAGAGATCAGAATATTGCACGTCGCAGTTAAATCGAGCAAGAAAGAGCACGACAATATCACACATTTCATGTAGGACAGAGACACGGTTGCTTGGGTTTCGGTGAAAGCGAAAACGATATCGAAAGAGTATGGTAGAGTCGCGTAACACGTGTTAGACAAAGACGGAGTGCAGGCGACCTAGCGACCACGTCGTTGAATTCAGTTGGTTATGATACGTCAGCGGAAGCTCACGCAAAATCGATAAGCCATAATTTTAAGATAATTTACTAAAATAATGCAAATATGTATGTTTTCCTTACATAATTAAATAAAGGGACATTTAAAAAGTCTTATCTGTATCGTATACATGTATATTTTAACACATATCAAAAACTATGCCGATTTTTAATCAGGTAACGCTGTGTTACACCACCATTCCCGAAGGTATTTTTAGCACAGTTTTTTAAGAGGTATAAGCCATAATTCAATTCCATATTGGAACTACTGTGATCATGTGTACAAAATTCGATGCCGATCACGTTTGCCTTCCAGCTAGTACAGTGTAAACATGTCCGCTTCGGTAGCAGTTTGCACCACGGAGGATTGATCTGATTTTTCTGATCGGAGGGTGAGAAAGAGGCTGAAATTCATCGAAGATGACTTTTATCAGATATGACGGAATATGAGGAAACAGAAGAGAAATAATTTGTGGTGATTTCTGTACATTACAAATGATATAAAATAATAAATAATTATACAAATAAATGAAAAACAGCTAAGTGAGCGAAATATTTTTTTTAGGATTTAATTAAATAAAATATCACGTTGTATGAACATCCAAAATATTCGTCAACGAATTTCCACCACGTTTTCTAAAGAATCAGGGTTATAACACGTTACAACATGGGACCTAGACTAAACGATCATAAGCCATTTCTTCGACGTATATAGAGTATAATTACGTACAGAGATAATATATATTATATTTTAGTAGGTTACGTTAAAACATCTACGTAGTACCAGCGACTAGAATAGTATTTACGTGAACATATTATAATCTTGATATTTAATTAAACATCGATAGAAGAAATTACAAAGGTATCAAGTCCATACAGAACAATAATTCTTTCAATCTTCAAAAGATAAATCCGATATATTTTTTTGCGTAGACATGTTTCTAGTTATATTAGCTGTTTATAATGCGCGGTTTCATCTCAGTGCGTTCGCGATCAGGAAGAGTATTTAGCTACATTTATTATAAATACGAGATATATTAGTTATATTTTGTTAGAATCTTTAACATACATCAAGTAGCTTAGTCGCAGTGCAGTCCCTTTTATTATCACATTTTAGAGAGGGAGGTAGATTCGTCACAAAGTGCTCTATCACATAAAAGTGTTTTTATTTGTGACGTACGAAGAAGAAACAGGACGTCCGACAACCTCCACCACGGACGACAAGATTCAGCAAGCTCGAAAGATGGTTCTAGCGGTGGTTCTAAAGATGGCTAGTACCATCGCTGAGGTAGCGTCTTCTTTGAACATCACTCGTTGTTTTATCTATCAAATAATTCACTTAGAGCTTGGCTTGAAGAACGGAAAGTTTATGTAATTTTTTAAATGCTCTCTCATTTAAAAAATTCAGCTTTGTCTTCATGATTGTTTATAAAATGTAATATGATATGTAAAATAGTTCAACACTAATGTGAAGCGCGCAATTCAGAAATGTTTTCCATTATTTTTCTCTGTTATCCCACTTGTATCGCGATCTAAATTGATTTCTACACAACGTAAATATAGTGAGCATTTCAAATTCTTACCCTTAAGGTAAACTTTTGCATCTCATTGTTGTTCTCAATGTCTCGCACACCTAACCGGTTGTTCTCGCGAAAATATGGCGGATTACGTAGGCACTTTTTGGCTAAATCACACCTTTTGTTATGGCGCAAACATTGAGGCGTATTCTTCTATGACTGGAAACAATTTGTCGAATTCGAGAGGAGCAACGCGAGAGTAATGCCGCGCCACTTTACATATGAAGGAAGTCTTTTATGTGCGACTTGACAAAGCGAATAATACAGGTGGTGAAAGGCATTCTTGTATAATGCGACGCATTTATATGCCGCGTAGTTTGGCGGAATGTGATGAAGCTCAGGGGCTGTTAAATATTCCAATTTCCCTGAATTCAGAAAAAAACACGGTCTCGTAAAACTCTCTCAACATAACCAAATTAATTAATCAATTAGAAAGACATACAGAAAAATCTAATTCACGAAAAAATATTAGGTTACTATTAATCAATTAATAAAAATAAGAACTACATATAAGGTCGATATATTCACGGAAACATAGAGGGTTGCTATAGCTTAGTGGTCAGAGCACCGGCCCCGGAAAGGAGGTGACCTGGGTTCGAATCCCAGTAGTAACCTAATATTTTTTCGTGAATTAGATTTTTCTGTATGTCTTTCTAATTGATTAATTAATTTGGTTATTAAATATTTCACAGAACTTTGTTCTGAAAAAATTACAACTTCACAAATATGAATGTGTTCTTGAATATATACTCTCTCAACATTTTTAATTTATGGAGTAGTACCCAAAATGATACTGAACCTTAAAATAAACATGAGCTCTGACAATTAAGTTCATTGAAATAATTTGTTTCAATTATAGTACATACTAATTTGTAATCTGGTATAAAAATTCACTCCCTTAAGGCAACGCACTCAGTCGAAATTTTTTTATTTTCAAAGATGCAATTCTCTCGTGAAGTTTGTTTAGAATACTCGTATCGTGTTACACCCCCGCTCGTGATCATCGATGAAAATTCTTCGTGAATTAGAATTTTGGAAATATAAAACAGTCAGAGGGTGCTACACCAAGTAATTATAGCAGATATTCCAATACGGTGGCTTGATTTTTGTCGAAAATTCCATCACATTAATAGCTGTGTGCTGGAGCATTCCTGATTCAGCTTTCGTCCGCAAACAGTTCAGACCGGACATGCCTCAATCACGCTCGTAATCATTTTATTTCCTCCGGACAAAACTGCATTAACTGTTTTTCATTTTTTCGGGACGAATTTCACAGCCGTGCAATGTTGCTACTTAATGCGCACGGAGAGTATGTGATGACTATGATAAGATACAGATAAGAAATTAGGAAAATATTAAAAAAAAATCATATCAGAAAATCAACTGAGCGCGTCAAAAATATTTTTTTTAATTGTGTACAAATATTTTTTATCATTATTGCATTAATATAACGATGAATCGTGCCAAGAAACCTATATATTCTCAAAATATTGTGCACCACAAAGAACTGATGGAGGTATATGATGAATGTTCCTAGACACTGCTACTGCTGAAGTATTTTAGATATATCCCATGTACATATTTCTCAAATTTCAGTAGGTAGATTGTAAAATGTTTAGAATCGTGTACATAGTATCATTGGCCGTCACACTTCAACGATCGGCGAGCGAGCTGGACTAATGGGGGTGTTTTTCTAAAATCGGGTAGTGTCATGCTGTGACAGGTACGACATGGTACGGGAAGCAAAACAGACCAGGGGGAGGGATGAGTGTTTCGGGATATATATTGGCGAATGTTTAAGCTCCCAGTCTCGAGTTTTTAACCATTAGAGTCACCGTGAAGTGCTGCCAAAACAAGTACTGTAACATACAAAGACATCGGAGGTTCTGTCGGAACTCATACTTGAAGGAACCGAATTATAACCAACAGAATTAATTAGAGCCGATTAAAAAATGGGAAGCTATTTGGAAACAACTATTACAGGCTTTAATTAATCATCAGAACAGCTAAGAACTATTTATTTTATTTTATTTCTTTTTCACTGACTTCACTATACATTTTGTTGAGTAAACGATATTACGTCCATTTTTGAAGTACTTGCATCTATTGTGTAATAGGTACTAGCATTGTACAATCCCACCACATAAATAATGTACAGGTTTTGTAGGAGACTGCATAGCAACAAGGTAGGAATTTTTAAAATTATCCGATTTGACCATGTTATTTCCATGCAAATTATCATATATATTCTATACATCATGAACAGGTGCCGCGAGTGACTTGACTAAAGATAGCATATGATCTGAATATGTTATCTTTAAAATTTGTATTCGTGTATGTTTTTTCCTCTATTTGCAATTATTGTCGTCGTGTAATTCGTATCAAATATGTTTTGAAGTTGAATTATTTTCAACAAAATTGAATTTCATAATATTGCTCGATCGGTATATTCGGTACTAAAGTATAGGTAAATATTGTTAGTGGTAGACGTATCCAAGGTGCATTGCACGAAGCTTCGACAATGAATCTACGTGTGTAAAAATATTGGGGTTATATCATGATCAAAACGGGATTCTTATCACTAGACGATCCACTGGCCATACGTGTAAAGAAGAAAGAAGGGAATAGGGATAAATAATTTTAGTTAGAATTGTAGAATTACAAAATTGGTGTACGTTAGTGAAAAAAGGGTGATCACGCATAGATTCTGACGGCACAGTGCACCCGTGAATTTAGAGTAATATCTCAAAATAAAATAACAAATCGTTTCCAAGTATAGAATATTCATTATTTGCGGAAACTCGTTAAGCGTGATATCTATTCAATGGGCAAGAGAATTGCCATATTATTTTGTACTAGAATAATTTCACCTAACTTATTAAATACGTAACGGATTTACTGCACTGCAAAAGTCGCGCGAATCTTTTGAGTGAGAAAAAAATATGAAGTAAAGCAACTAGTTAATTAGTATAATTCGCTTAGTTTAAAATTCCTTCAGAATTAAGAATAGATGTATATTGACAAATTTTTGATGTATAGTTTTAAGCTAGATTAGTTTAAATAATGGATTTGGGGAGGCCCTCATCTCACATACCGATTTATCACAGGGGCGCCGTGATTAGGAGGGACGTGTACATACTATGCTACTCCAATATAGTTAGAATCATTACAGAGGTGTCGATCAGGGATATTTACATAGGTATACATTGGTCGGGATATGCAGTTTTATTACAGTGGTGGCGTGGTGACCAGGAGTATTTGCTATGAGTCCGATATAGTATATTTATTATTTATTTACTTATTTAGCCAGGAAAGATTGAGTTCATTAGTATTCTTATCTATATATATACATACATATCTATAAAAACCTATAT